>LPNX010667578.1:584840-609326 GCA_001517045.1 Pseudotsuga menziesii
ATGAACTGGCCATCAAAAGTTGGTGGAGGTGCCTTGTTGACTCCAGTTCATTAAATAATAATAAATAATCATTAAATAATATATTTAATGACTGGAGGCACCTTAAATGACTGTAACTGACTGGTTGAACTGATTGTAACCACCAGTTAACAATTAGGTGCATTAATGTCACACAAATCACCCTTGGAGTGCTCTAGTTAGCCTCCTTGACTGTAGGTAGGTGTGGGTGTGACTGGATGATGGAAATTAATGCTCCATTGATGTTAATTAAACTTAGGATAGTGGTTTAAATAGGCCAATTTGACCAAAAGAGTGTGTATGATGGTAAATGTCTCCAACACCCCCCCTTAAGCTATACTCAGGAAGAGTTAGGAAACATATATGCATAAAAATGCTAGGGCCCTGGAAACTAAGGTCATAGGTCACCCTATACAATGCTAAAAATGAAAACAATGCTAAAAACAAACTAAGTGAGGAAAAGAGGGAAAACCCAATGGGAAAAACCCCCCCTCAAGTTGAACACTAAAAGTAGTCTGGATCACCCTAATGAACTCACCCCCAACAGTGAACGAAGGTAAGTGAAATTATTTTCTTAAAAGTTCTTGGTGAAGATGTCTGCAATCTGCTCATCAGTCGGGCAGTATTGTAGAATGATGGTCCTGTCATGCACTAGCTCCCTGATGTAGTGCATGTGAATCTCTGCATGTTTGGTCCTCTGCTTGGTAACTGGATCCGTGGATATCTTAATAGCACTCTGGTTGTCACAAAAGAGGACATTGGACAAAGTACTACCAAGATCAAACTCTGAAAGAATGCCTTGCAACCAAACTGCTTGGATGCAAGCATTCACCGCTCCTCGATACTCGGACTCTGCTGAAGATAGTGCTATGGCAGCTTTCTTTTTGCTTGACCAGCAAATAGGGCCACCACCAAACATCAATACATATCTGGAAGTTGACTTTCGATCAATAGAATCACCCTCCCAATCAGAATATGTGTATCCAACCAGCTCTAGCTCGGAGTCTGCAGCATAGTGAATGCCGTAGGTCCTGGTTCCCTGAATGTACTGGAGGATCCTCTTGGCTTCCTTCCAATGAATATCATGAGGCTGCTGCATGTATCTTGATACAGCATTCATGACATAACAAATATCAGGCCTAGAATGTGTCAAGTACAACAAGCTACCAATCAACTGTCGATAGATAGTGCAGTCCATGGGAGGTGTGCTTTTTCCTTCTTCCGAGGTTGATCCCTAAAAGGAAAGGGAATGGTGTAGGACTACATTCAGCCATGTTAAACTTTACTAACAGGTCTGAAATGTATTTGGACTAAGTGACCATAATCCCATTATAATTTTGCTCGATTTCGAGCCCCAAAAATTGTTTTAGAAGCCCCAAATCACTCATTTCTAAGGCATTGTGGAGAGCAGTTTTGATGGCTGAAATGGAGGCAAATGTGCTACCTGTGATCAGTAAGTCATCAAAATATAAAACAATGATAATTAGATGACCATCATGCTACTGTAAATACATATTTGGATCTGATCTACATCTCTGAAATTTTTACGAGAGAAGGAAGTCATCCATCTTGGAATACCACTCTCTTGGGGCCTGTTTTAACCCGTATAGTGACTTCTTTATCTTGCAAACCAAAGATGGATCAGTGATGTAGCCCTTAGGCTGATTCATGTATATCTACTCATGAATATCTCCATGTATAAATGCTGACTTAACATCCATGTGATGCACCTCCCAGTGCTTGGATGTGGAAATAGCCAAAACAAGGCGGATGGAGTCCATTTTTGCAACCGGTGCAAAGGTCTCATGGTAGTCCACTCCTTGGATCCGAGAGAAAATTTTTTATACCATCCTTGCCTTATATTTGTAGGTGCTTCCATCAGCAGCAACCTTTTTCTGAAACACCCAGTTGCATTGAACCAGTTTCCTTCCCGGAGGAAGAGAAACTAGCTCCCAAGTAGAGTTTTTCTGAAGAGAATTCATCTCTTCATCCATGGAAAATTGCCATCTCGGATCATTCTGAGCATGGTAGTAGGATTTTGGATCTGAACTAATCATAAAATAGAAATTTTCAAATAGAAAATTATCAGAACAAGAGAGCGCAATACCTGCTCTTTGGAAATCAGACCGGGTTCTCCTTGGATCATCCAGATTTCCAATGTTGTCTCCTGCAGAGGAGTGTGTCTTTTGGGCCCATGTAGGAAGATGATTTTGCACTTCAGGTTCTGATTCAGTATCTGATTATTGGTGCACACTAATATCAGAAATAAAAGGATCCAAATCAGGGTCATCACCCCCAATTTCATCATCCAAATATTCAGTTGAATAGGAAGGAAATTCAACAATTTTCTCCTTCACTAGTTCCACCTCCTGAAGAGGCTCATCGAACTGGACACTTCTCTCGATGATGATATGTTTGGTATTGATATCCAGCAGCTTGAATCATTTAGATTCATTAGGATACCCAATAAACAGACATTCTATTCTCTGCGGTTGCAAAGCCCTTCTTTTATCAAGCGGAATTCGGGCCCATGCAGTGGACCCAAACACCTGTAGGTTCGACACATCTGGCTTGTGTCCAAAGTATGCTTCGAAATGAGTATTTCATTTCACTAATGAATGTGGCACCCTATTCTAAATGTATGCTACAGCATGCATGGATTCAGCCCACAAATTTGCAGCAAGCTTCTTTGGCTCCATCATACAAGTGGTCATCTCTTTGAGAGACTGGTTCTTCCTTTCCGCTACTTCGTTCTGCTGGGGAGTGTAGGGAATTGAATGTTGGACCTGAATACCACTTTGGGAGAAAATGCACAAAAAATCATTACTAAGATACTCTCCTCCATTATCCGATCTCAATATCTTGATCTTAAGCCCAGAGGCATTTTCAATCAAGGCCTTTAATTCAAATTTTTTTTCACATACTTCTGATTTCCTTTTGAGAAAGAAAACCCATGTATACCTTGAAAAATCATCAATAAAGGTAAGGATGTACCTTGATCCATTCATGGATGTGACAGGAATTGGACCACTGATATCAGAATGTATCATCCCCAATATGCTTGTAGCTCGGTTTGCCTTCCCCCAATCGAACTTGTGCTCAGGGTGTTTTCCAATCACACAGCCCTTGCAGACTCCCGTGGTTGCCTTGATGACCGGGAGGCCTTCAACCATGGATTTTTTCTGTAATTGCTGCAAATATTTGAAATTAAGATGGCCAAACCTCTCATTCCACAACCTACTAACCTCATTTCCATGAGTTAGCAGAGAGGTGGGATTTGCATCCGCAACAAAGTGAGAGAACTCATAGGATTTTGCATGATGATTTGCATGACCTTTTGCAATGAGTTTCCCGGATGCAATTTCTGTTATCTCAACATCATTTGAGCTGAAAGAGACTCTCTTAGGAATTCTTGTATGTGTCATATGATAGACACTAAGGAGATTTGCTGCTAGATATGGTACATACAAAACATTAGAAAAAAACAATTTTCTAGATCTATAGTACCTTGTTGTTCAGAAATGATGGTGGAGTCATCTCCCATGTGGATGGGGATGGATTTTCTGGTCTCCAAGGATGAAAAGGAGTCTTTTTTAGCCATCATGTGATTTGAAGCTCCACTATCAATCAGCAGTGATTTGGACTTCGAAGTGCTTTCCATGAGGGCATGACCTTTCTCATGCTGTGGTTCCCGATCTTGGTGATCTCTCCTCCGAAAGCTCTCCGGAAGATTGATGTGATTCCTCTCAAGGAGAGAGGTTGCTTCATCAAGATTTTTATTCATGCAAGCATGTTCAGGGTGAAAACCCTTCCCGCAGTAAGAACACCTGACTTTTTCTTTCCCATTGTGCCCTTTTCCTTTGTTCTTCCTTGAGCTAGAAGATTCATCATGCTGCTGATTTTCAACTCTAGGCTTGGGAGTATCAAATTTAGTTTTCTGATTTTTCTGCTGCTTTCCTTTACCCTTCAAATATTTGGGCCTCGAGACATCGAGGGCTTGATCACGGGAATATCGGATGATCCCCATCTGGACAAGCTTGTCATGTTCACTAGTTAGGGACTCAATGAAGGCATTGAGTGTAGGCATCTTCCATCCGGGGGTTGCAAGCTTCCCCGCACGGAATGTAGAAACAAAAACTGAATAATCAACCCTGATTTTGGAGAGGATGGCTAGGATGAGCTTATCATCCTCCTTCTCCACTTTGCATTGCTTCAAGAGAAAAATAGTATGCTTGAACTTTGTAAAGAAATCATTCAGAGTCTCGAAATTGGAAGGTTGGAGAGACATGAGTTCATTTTTGATTTGGTAAACTCTCAAGTCATCATGCTTTCCATACAGAGATTCCAATTTGTCCCATATTTCTTTCGGTGTCTTCAGATCCCTAAGATGGAAGAGAAGGTCATCGAAAATAGAGAGGCATAAGAAATCGAAGGCTTCATCCTTCTTGTTCAAGAATCTTTATTTTTCTATGGTAGATCTAGGCTCAACTTCAGTGTCCATGGCGACTCTATAGAGTCCTTTGGAGCACAACTGATGTTCCATTTTATTTTTCCATGTGTGGAAATTGTATGGAGTCAACAGAGGTACTAAGGAGGCCATTTGGATATGCTGTAGCGAATACTTCACCTGTAGAAACCTGAAAATCAAAACAGAAAAGGAAAAATAAGGTCAGACAGCCTACACATTCTAGGCTTTCATCACACCCAACATAGTCAATCAAGCAAGCTTGATCAACAATTTCTTTACTTGGGGTATTAAGTGGTAAGCCTTGGCTTCTGGTGTAGTGCTGGAATTTTTAGCTATTGCTCACTTCTCATGGAGAAATCTGTCAAAAATCTTGTTTTTGAGAGATTGTTCTTCGTCCCGCCGTAAGCTCTGATACCATATTAATTCTTGCACATGATATAGGAACTAGGAATCAAAATCATCAAAGAATAATTAACAAATACTCATGAATTGGAAATAATCGGAACCAGAATGGTTTCCTCTCTGTATATTCAATAAAACAATGAATAGTTACAATTCCAATGTTGAGAAATGGCTTAACTCCATAAATAATTTGAATACCTAAGGAGACAATTCGAATTCAGTGAGTGAGTCTAGCTTAACTGACTCTCAACCATTCAATCTCACTCAGTTAACCACTTGACCAAAACCCTAATTAACTCACCAAACCCTAACTAAAGTTGGAGTGCAATAAATGACTGAATCTCAACTGAAGGAGATCAAACACATGTCATAGCAATCCAATCATCAAGTGCTAGTGCTCCATGACTCCAATGAACCCCGATGAGGTTAACTGAAGCTGAACTGACCATCAAAAGTTGGTGGAGGTGCCTTGTTGACTCCAGTTCATTAAATAATAATAAATAATCATTAAATAATCATTAAATAATATATTTAATGACTGGAGGCGTCTTAACTGACTGTAACTAACTGGTTGAACTGATTGTAACCACCAATTAGCAATTAGGTGCATTAATGTCACACAGATCACCCTCGTAGTGGTCCAGTTATCCTCCTTGACTGTAGGAGAAGGCTAAGTTAGCCTCCTTGATTGTAGGTAGGCGTGGGTGTGACTAGATGATGGCAATTAATGCTCCACTGATGTCAATTAAACTTAGGATAGTGGTTTAACTAGGCCAATTTGACCAAAAGAGTATGATGGTAAATGTCTCCAACAAAGGAATAGTTAGTTGGTTATTTGTCAATTCAATTGTTATAATTTATTTTATGTATGAGTTAGTGTTTGAAGTTATAAGTATTATTGTTTATGTCTTTCTTTTTAGTAGCTGTTTAGAATCTGATATTCCAGTCCAGTCCAATTATTTAGATAGTCTTAGGAGTTCTAATCGGTTTTTCATTTTGAAAGATCTTTCGATCTTTTGTTTATTAAAATATCTCCATGACACCCTAGGAGCCTTTTTACCTTTGCATATATTTTATATCAACTCTAAGATTACCAACCCTAGTTGATAATTACATATTTGGTGTATTTAAGATAGTAGAGAACACACCACAACAATCCATAATTACATTCACTAACAAAATTCCTTTAGGACTATGCTCAAAATATATCAAGAAAGGAAAGGTTTAGAACTAAGGATGATGCCAAATTTAGTGTTGATAGTGTGAACAGACCCATGTCTTCACAAACAATGCCTGCTACATAAATACAACACACAAAATGTTGAATTTAAAGTAATAATGATATATATTGCTCTATAGTACACATACAAGACTAGATCTATCTTATGTTGTAAGTGTTGTATCAAGACTTATGCACCAGCCACATGGTCTCCATTAAAAGGCAGCCACAATAATTCTTCAGTATGTCCGGGTTACAAAGAATTTCAGGGTGCACTAGTTTATTATAGCTTCACTCCAACTAGATGGATTTTGTGATTCGGATTGGGCTGGGCATTCCACTGACATAAAATCAACTTTAGGTTTTGTATTTATGCTCGCTAAAGGTATGATTTCTTGGTAAAGTAATAAAAATCACACCATTTCACTTTGATGAGCAGAGGCCGAGTACATGACAACAGTTAATGCAACTACATAGTGCGTTTGGTTGCAGGGAATTCTTTAGGAATTTGGTGTCACAACTAGTTCTCCCACCAAAATTTGGGTGGATAATCAAAGTGCCATCAAAATATATACTGAATCAGCTTAGAGGCAAAGGAAAAAACATATTGAGATCCATATGCACTAAATACGGGGCATAGTGCATGACATGGTGATTTCACTACAATATTGCCCATCCACCGAGCAAACTGTCAACATTTTCATCAAGAATTTCATAGAGAAGAACTTCAATTACTAGAGATATTTGCTTGGGGTGAGTGATGGATAGTGATTTACTGCTATTTGTTGCAGGTTTCATCCCCATGTCCATTCTTGAGGGAAGGTTTTGTCCCATGTGGTTTTCCTTCTTTTTCATGTTTCATATGGACAAATAAAATTTTTGATGTATGTAATTGAGGTGACTGAAGCCTTTGTTTCCAAGGCCTCTTTCATTTTATGAGTTGTAATACATTTTTGGTTAAGGTAGGGTGTTAGAATAGTAATCCTACCCATTAGTACCTTAGTTTAAATCCTTAGTCAATTTTATTGCATTTTGCATTAATACACTATGGTTTTGTACTTAGGGTGCTTAGTTGGACCAATAACCAACTAAATTGGTGCATTCACACCCACAAGAGAACTCCAAATAAGTAAAAAAATATACATGTGTGCCCTCATTATTTATGGTGCACTCCCATTCATTGAATGTGGAAAATTTGGTTGACTAGGAGCGCTAGAGGTGGATTTTGTCTAATTTTGGGATGATTTGGTGCATTTAATGCCACCTAAAGCCTCTAACCCACCTATTTTTCCACACCCACACATGCCAAGGTGTTATGATGATCCCATGTCACCTTATCCATGTCCACATAGACATTTGTGGCCTTTTGGGATGATTTGGAGCATGATTGGCCCACCTAGGGGGGATTGAGACCAAGTTGGCCAAGTTCTTTTGTACAGTCAAATTGGGATTCCTAAGCCTCACGAAACACTTATGATGTAATATAAACCTGTTACTAACAAATTTTTATGTTATAAATTCAAAATATAACATGTTTCTGTTCACATTGCATGTATAATTTGCTTCTCACATAATGGTTTTTTGCTGGTTTTGCACCAAATTCAATTTGTGAGTTTCTCTAAGGATCATATATATATTTGTAGATCAAAATTATCACAATATTCCATCCAAATTTGTGTATTTCCTCCACCAATACCACTTTATGTAAAATATTTTTATCATCAACTCATCTTGGTAGTTTTCCCTCCACTGCTATTGAGCATAATGTTTTCTGCAAGAAGACTCCATGTGTGACATGGAATATTCCACCCAATACACATGTAGCTTAATGGCATCAAGTGGCAACAATATGTTCCTATGTGGCTGATGGGAGGGTGATGGTGCATTCTACAAGTCATCATGAACACCTAGAAAATCCTCTAGCTCTTCTTGTTGCACCAACAAGGAAAATTACTTCTCCCAATTTTCATTCTCAATTGATGAGGCTGAAATACAAGTGTGGGTATAACTTTGAATCATATATCTGCAATAACTATCAACACAACTTATGGCTTCCTCATATTCATCATCATCTGACTCTTCCACAGGGAAGAGATTCCTTCCAGAAAACAATTCAAATTTTTTTCTGGAAAAGACCAAGTGCTTGGTTCTCATCAAACTTTTCTGCATAGTTCTCAAGCGCAAAAAATCACAATGCACCTCATTTTAATTTGTATGGAAGGTATCCAATGGCTTCAAATTAAATCTTTGTGGATTCCCACATGTCAATACTATGTTAGTCACAACAAAAAATTATTGCAGAAATTAAATTCTTCACCTCCCACATTCTTCAGTCCAAAGGTGTCTCTATCCACCTAATCAATGGATGAATAATGAATTTTATTTTCTGATCCATAAGGAATATGATGAGACCTATTTATGGTAGAGAAGAACAATTCATCCTTCCTCTCAACCTCAATGAGTTCTTGGCCAATATTTTCTTCATCATAGCTTATCACAAGCACCTGCAAATCAGCTCGTTCCTCATGGTAGTCCTCCACATAAGGTTCCTCTATTATACTCAAAACATTTCCTTCCATGAAGGATGAAAGGTGTGACACCTTCAACTCCTTTTGAAGTTGATATATCTGCAACTTTTACTCTTGAAGGAATCTTTGTGTATTCTTCAATAAGTCACTAGTGATCTCCAACTTATTAGCGAGCTTGTCTGATTCTTCTTCTTCCTTCTTGAGTGTACTATGCTACATCTCAACCATCATGAGGAGATTATATTTTTTAGACAGTAAGCTCATATAGGTCACCTTCATCTTGGACATGACTTCTTTCAGTGCTATGCACTCCTCCATAAATGATTCTCCTTCCATATCTACACCATAAGCTTTCCAACAACATCTTTCCACCAAGGCATTGATGCCAACAATGCTTTTCATGGCTTCCATAACCTTCTTTTTGTCCTCCTTTGGTGATCCAATCAAATTATGTGGCTCACAAAGAATATCCTCCACCAATTTTTCTTCTAATATCTAACATACAGGACCATTTTTCTTGTGGCATGGATCCACAACACAAAACTCATTCTCGACATACAAGACATCCTTTGAATTTTCTGCAAAATCACTTCCATTATGCACAGTGGAGGGTATCTATGAAGGCTAGAATGACATGTGATATGTACAAAAATTAGAAAGAATATCATTCCTTGGCATTTGATATTCATCGTGTTGCAAGAGAGTCCAAAATTATGAACTGTGTCTATCCCTTTGCATCATATTTTTCTCCTTCAATTTTCCTAGTTCACATCTGGTTGGTGGGGGCTTGCCTTCCACTTCATTAAGAAATTCAAATGATGAATTCAGATATGATATTTATTTTTATTTTGGATATGATCCAAAATATTTATTCACCATATTATCACCATTGACAATATCACCCTTCTTTGCATTGATTGTGTGATCACCAACAGGGAAACTAGGAGTGAATTTATCTCCCTCACAATTGTCCTTCATCTTGTAGTCGTAATATGCAAGTGAAGTATTTCCATAATCCCATGGATCAGATGGTTGCAGGTGTACATGGATGCTAAAAAAATCAGAACTTTTATTATCCATGTTCTTAACATTACCATCTTCCCGTATGGATACTATGGTGGACTGCTCTTCCACCAAAATTTATGCTTCACACCCAAGCGGTTTGGACTTGTTTTCTTCTTCATTATGTGGCTCAGGAGGTGATTGTAAATATGGTTTGTGTACCTATTTTGGATTTGATCCAAAATATATCTCCCCACCCATACATGAACCAACATCTTGAGCAGTGATCTAGAGATCACCCACAAAAAACTCAAAGTGCATTCATCTTCCTTTTATTTTTCCATCCAGTCTTCTTACAGTGGCTTGCACTCCACTTCATGGATATATTCCTCTACCTCATATATATTATCCTCCAAGAAAATTAATAATTTTTCATCTTTAATGGTACTCATGTCACAATATTTAGAAGCTCTGTTTGAAGAAAAATCAAACAAACTCTTAAATCTTGAACATGTCGATGGCTTGGAGGAATCTTCACCTTTGGTTCCTTCTTCTTCCTCTTTTCTCAGAGAGGTGGAACAACATGGTTCCTCTATGGATAGCTTGATTCTATATAAATAATGACCATAATCATTCTTGGGCCAGAATCCATACTTGAAATAAATATAATCTCCAAAATAAAGGTTTGCACAAATATTGCTACCCAAAGCTAGATAGTCCTCGTAGCAGTGAGACATCTTCTCACGTGCTTCAATAATCTCTGTCAAGTTTTTCTTAAACATTGGAGGATCAAATATGATCTCTTACCCATTTTATGTCCAATATTATTTACCATAATCATGTTTTTGTAGGCCTCCATCAACATAGAGGATTTCTTCTTCTTCATGTCTTCTGCAGTATTCTTCATACTGCTCATCATAGGCATCCTTATAGTATGACATGGCTGCAAATTTCTTCACTGAGAGATTTATTTCCAAAGGATGATCCAAGAAAAGAGATATGACACCACTATAATATACCTTATCTCATATACATATCATAATATTAACTTTCTGCATATTAGCTTAATGTTTTAAAATAAAACTTGCAAACAACCAGTCAACTTTTGGGAGCTAAGCAGATAAGGGAAAATGATTGATACTTTTGATCACAGGGAAGAAGGAAGAGGGAGGAAATAAATAATATAATAGAACTTATAGATTTTCTTCCCTAACACATTTATATCATAGACCATTGAGGTTTCGGATTCCGCTACGTGGAAACCTACTTCCATGTTGCAGGGTCACCTAACCGTGAAACTAGGAAGCACTTTTCAGATATCCACAACCAGAGGCTTGTATAAAATGAATAAGGTTATTTTATAAGGTTATGATATATTAATAATAGGTCCATGAATTTTAATAACATATCAGAGGCAAAGGAAAATATTATGTAAGTTGTAAAGGTGAGCCTAGCTTACTAGGCAACTCACTAGCTCCATATTGAGGCCTTTACAAATCGGGTAAGGGTAGTTTAGATTCTCTGTTTTGGACTTGGGGAACTTATATATGTCTGTTATTGACTCAAAAGAAATTTAATGGAGTTATTTGGATTCATACAATTCGAAATATGGAAGTTACAACAAAACTAGTTATTTTCCATTGCAAATCTAGACTAGGTTGACTTAAAATGAGTAAATCTCAACCATTTCAAATCAGAATGTTATGAAACTTGAAGAGACTGTAAATAATAATACATAAGATCCATTAGAGACTAAATAATTCTCATAAGATTCACAGAATTCACCTATCATAACACAACTCCAAAATTATGACTTCGGGGCTAGGAAACCCAAGAAATTTGATCTCTGAACCTAACAAAGTTTAGGAATGATCTGAAGGTGGCATGAATATGATTTGATAATTAAATTATACATAAGTATAAATATCAGATCATATATATGTCGAAATATCCATTTCATAGCTCCAAAATTTCTAGAAGACCATAGAACAGAGAGAAGGAGAAAAGAGGAAGGGATGTCACTGATAGGAGGCCTTAAAGCTCTCCAAGATGATCTGATAATGGAATGATACATACATAAATGCCTGAAAAAAACCTCCTTCAATATATGAAAGCTTCTCCTTAGCTTTAGTAAGACCTGCAATAGAAGTGGGAATAATAGGGGAGAAGGGCAATGATGGACTTGGGGCACGTCACCCAAGATACTGAGGCTCACCACTCATAAATGAAGCTTAAGCTTCAATAAATTACAAAATGTACCTTAACCAAACCGTGTAAATGATCTTGAATTGTTCTTTAATATAACTCTGGGTGACTTGTTTAGCAAGTAGAGGTCAATGGTGACCTGTGACAGCAAGTCAACCACCTAGAATCCATAACCCTAGCCACATATACACCCTCCTTGAGAAAATTGGAATACAGGACCATGTGTAGATGTTTCCCTATCCATGTAATTCATCGAAATTGGAAACTACGCCCTCGTTAGGACCATAGTTGCTACTTTTTTCAATGACAACATTTTCTGCTTTTCCTGCTTTTCCCTATGACATATTTTCTGACTTTCCTTCTTTTATTATGATAGCTTTTGCCATAGATTTTGGGAACTTTCCATTTTATATTTGACTATTTTTGTCATATATTTTCCACTTTCTTAATTGTTATAGCGGATTTCACCACACTAGGTGAATCACACATTGTATGGCCTTCCCCTGTCCCGCTGCAGACTCATTAACCCCTATGGACCATTTGTTGTCTTTTGATGTATCATTGACCATCCCTAAAAACATTAAAAAAATGATATACGCGGCCTTTTCCCCGATAACCGCGTACATACGTGGATATTCCCTCGATAGTCGCGTACATCGGGATGTGTGCATAATCCAAAACTGTTGGAGCATTCCTTGACTTGGATCCGACTCATATGAATCCTAGCCTTCCATATGCCTTGAGATCGCACGGATTCGACCTTTCAGTATCACTTTGAAAAGCCATATAAGGAACCATTGAGACATTGAAAGCATAAGAGAGAATTGAGAGTATCGAAACTATAGTCCATTGTTGCCAGAACTATACTTGAGTCTGCATCCCTTTGTCCCTTTGGAGCACTGTTGTGTTCTTCCCAAGCTTGCCTTTGCTTTTGAGCTTGCTATAGGAGTGATGGAGGATTGAGGTGGTGGAGGCCCAAGTGGGGGATTCAGTTTCTCCGGTTCGCAGACGTGCCGTTAGAGGTTGTCACTTGTAATCTCTGATTCTTATTAATATAAATATCTTTTCCTGTCCAGTAATGTGTATTTGAATGAATGTTGCTTCCATTGGAATATGTCAAATGATTATACATTATTGATTATATATGCTAGAATAGATCTAACACCATGAAATATAGTATGCTTGTATTGTTTACTTGTTGTTGAGGACGTGCTATAACAATTCAAGCTGAAGATTGGAAAGCTCAACGGGGATCTACTTCAACCGTTCGGAATCAGGTACGAGGTTCGATCCTTTAGTGTTAGATGCTTTTATTTCTATTGCATATTGGGAAAGATTGATCTCTGGAGTCTAGCTGTCTGTTGTGGTACCCCAAGCCATAGGAATTTCTCTCTGTAACAGAATTGGTGACTCCGCTGGGGAGTTCCTAGAAATTGTCCTTTGGGGGTTGACCTTTTGGCATTCAATGTATTTGAATTGCTCTCTCTCTTGTTTCTGTGTCAGGAATGGGGGCATGTATGCCTGGTAGAGCCTGATTGGTGTGAATTTAGTCTCAGCCTGTGTGTTTGCCTGGAATTTTTTGCATCTTTTTCTTCCTGTACGCAGGTTTGTCACTTACAGTCGCGTATACACGCGGGTTCCTCTCATATTTCCGTGTATACACGCGGGTTTACTACGCACAGTCGCGTATACCGTGGTTTTTTACCTTTTTGTGGAAGACAGTGGATTGCTGGGTGAATGCTGTTAGTTGCCGAGTCTCCTTTGCACTGCCTGAGTCTGTTAATACCTCTGTTTTTGACCAGAAACAATTTTTTAGCCTAATTTTTTTTTAGGAAAGTTCTTGTCATGGCATCTTTGATTTTTTGTTTGAGATTAGTGCATTAGAATCCTTAGTTCTTTGCTGGAATGCTGTTTATGTGTGCTTGCAGAGTATGGGGTGGTTAGAATCATTCTTTTGCTTTTTGTATCTCTTTATTTTCAAAAAATCAAAAATATTTGCTTATCATCATGCATTGCATTATGCATTTTGCATTGTACTTGCATTAGATCTAGATTGGCTTTGGAATAATAGTTAGGAGTTCATATAGGGAAATTTGCATTCAGCATTTGAAGAAGAAATTGTGCATTCACGTAGTACGCAGGCCCTGTTTTCATGGACACAATGCATTTGCATTGATTGTTAGGTGTGCATTTTACTTCTTGTTGCGTCATAACACCATTAGTTGCACGACCATATCCTATTTTTGAGTAATAAAGCCAACTAAAATCAAATCTAAATAAAATGAATTACACTCTTTTCTTTTCTAGGGTGCACCAACAAGCATAGGTTTTAGGATCTTGGAATAGTTCATTGAAAGTTAATTCTCCAAGGTCACTAAACAACAACAAATAGGTGTCTGTCCAGGGAGTGTGTGAAATCCTTTATATAACCATCATTCTCAGGAAGCTCCTCTCAAAAGGGAGTCAAGCACTAGGCAGTGTGAGCGGTTGTTGATCGAGATAACCCCTGGTTGGTAACTGTGTAGCACCGGCGATATAGCCAGGATTGTATTCGTATCTGGGGGCTCTTTCGGGAGTTTCGGTCTTTGCTACCCTACCCATACGGTCAATCCCGCCTGCGGCTGTTTTCCTGAGCGTTGATTATATCGAGGTGACCTTAGTGACCTTACCTAGGATATCGAGGGGGTACATGTAGAGGTTATTCTGCATGTGTCCCGGCCAGGTTGGGGTCGGACAGCACAGTCGCTATACGCGTTGAAGCCGAGGGCCACAATAATTGGTTTCGAACCTCCGCTTATGGTGACAAGGGCCTCTCAAGCCTCTCCTAGGCAAGACATACCGGCCACATTCGGGAGCTCACTTATCTAGCCCTTGTTTGCTTGCTTTTGGCTTTAGATTTGATAGTGATTGCTCTGTGCACGCTAGTTGGCCTAGGGTTGACGTAAATAGAGAGTCTTTGCTTTTTGTTGAGTCATTGTGGAGTCGGGTGCGGTTCCGCACTGTTCTTGTCGGTTAGCAGGACTTCCTCCTTTCACTTCTCCTCCTCCTTTGGGAGAGGGGCCTAGACGGTCCAGGCGGACTATATCACACATTGATTCACACACCATGGAGGATCATTCAGAGATTATTCCTGAACCACCTCCTCCTATTCGTATTGACGATGGGGAACTTACTCCTACATATGATCCCTCACCTGAACTAGCTAAGATCAGTCCCGTTATTTCCCAGATAGGATCTTTACATGATAGACCTACTCATACTAGGCCAGATTCCCCATTGACCCTATACCAGTATGGAATGCCAGAAGATGCCAAGACTCACTTTGACCCTCCTAGCACCAGCTATGGTAGTTATGTTACCACTGGTTTTCCTATGCACGATTTGACATTTCATGTTGAATCTGACTTTGATCCTAACACTATACCTGGGGGCATTCCCATGCCTTACCTTGCAGAGAGGTTTGGGAGTACTAGTCACATTGCACCTTCCATCCCAGCGGTGGAAGCTACATCTTATATACCTTCTAGGTCTAGAGTTAGTGATCCCATAGCGATACCAGGTTCTAGACAAGTGACGATAGGCACTAGCATGTATCTTCTTATAGAGATTCCTTCGTCCTTGCTTCCAAGTTCTTCGAATGCGAACCCTCCACCTTACTCTCTTGGTCCTTCGAGTCGGCACATAGCTACAAGTCAGATCCGTACTGCGATTACTAGACCTATTGTGTCTCAAGCCTACATACCACCCGTTGTTTCGGGAGGTTATGTTCATGTTTCTAGAGGTCAGGTTGCTACTTCCTCGACATATATCCCTACTTCCGGCATGTATATACCTACTTCCGGAATGTATGTACCTACCTATGGAGTGTCTCATGGGGCATCGCAGCTGATGACCTATGGACCCTACTATGGGGCGCAGTATGGACAGGTCTCTCAACCTTATGGAGGCGGGTATTCACAACCTGCATACTCTCCCAACTATGGCTTTGTAGCTACTACTAGTCAAGGTCCACCTCATTATGCGACTTCCACGCCACCCTATACGGGTCATACAGGAGGAGGTCACTATGGCCAAGGTCATGGTGGTAATCAATCCTATGTGAACCAGGGAGTGGCCCCTAAACCTCATCATGCTAAGCTCCCCTTCCTCACAACACTCAATTTACCTGACTTATCGAGACTTACGAACGATCCTATGGCTCATGACCCGGCTTGGCCGGTTGTCCCTACCAAGCTTCCTTCGGACATACCTAAGTTCGAAGGCAAACCAGGAGAGGATCCGAGTGAACACATTACGACATTCCACCTATGGTGCTCTTCCAATTCATTGCATCAGGACTTAGTCCTTTTGAGACTATTTCAACGCACCCTTACAGGGCCTGCGGCGAAATGGTATATAGAGTTACCTAGGGGTTCCTTTACTTTGTTCGACGACCTTGCTATGACTTTCCTTAATCACTTCCAGCTACCAGTACGATATGATGTTGGTACTGAACTCTTGTCGACATTTTGGCAAGATAAAGCCACCCATATTTCTGATCATATTCAGGAGTGGCGTAGACGGAAGATATTAATCAAAGCCTTTATACCACTGGAATTCCTCCTTGAGTGGTTCCTCAAATCTTTATTTCCATATATCGCGAAGGATGTTTCCACATCCGGAGTGCAGAATGAGGAACAAGCCATATTTAGGGCGTAGGAACTAGACTTGATCTATGCTCAGTCTAGTTTGTTATATGAGATCATACATAATGCCCCTCGTTCTAGTTTCGATCCCAAGGCTAAACCTAGACCACATGCCGATGGCATTGTGGGTAGTGCAAGTAAGAAACCTGCAGGTTTGATTGTGAAACAAGTTTCTCAATTGTCAATCAACCAATCTACCTCGGGACAAGCTACGGCTTCGTCTCAGCCCGCCCAAACGGTGAATGTACTTGCTGTGCAATTGTCCGACCAGAAAGGTAACCAGCAACCTGGACGGAATAGAAAAAAGGGTAAAAAAAATAATAAGAAGGGTGGGAATAAAAATGAGAATGCCAACAATAATGACAAGAATAATAAAAATGCTGGGGGGGACAAGCAGAATAAATGTAAGGTTAAGTTTCCTTGCAAGCTTTGTAAGGATGATCACCTCACTTACTTGTGCCCTAGGATGGATGAAGCTTCGAAGTTCATAGCACAGAGCCCAGCTGTGTTAACAAACCCTTTACCGCATAATCAAAATATGAACTCGAAGTCCCATGATCAATCTAGTGATGAAGATCCACCTGAAACTAGTGGTCATGGGTGCATTAATATGGTCCATGCCGCAAAAGTTGTGACGCGTGCGAAAGATTATTCTTCGTCACAACCCAGCGCAGGAAAAGAACCTGATCCACCAGGAACTCCTTTGCGTATTGAGAAACCTATGGATAAACCTGAGGCTGCACCTCACATTCCTAAGGGGGTACTTAAGCGTTCGGGGCATAATCCAAATGCCCGAGCCGCCCAGAACTATTCAGTTGTCGAGGACTTGGGTCATACTCCTTGTGCGATGTCTGCATTGGAAGTGCTTCATAGTTGTCCATCGCAAAGGAAGGCTTTGCTTTCCGCTCTTGGTGTGAATGGTGATGATTCTTCCTCAGTGATCAAGTTTGAAACCGCGGGACATCAGCCTTTCTTGCCCTACTATGTGTCTCTTTTGGTGCATGTAGAATGTATTAATATGATCGTCAAGTGTACTGTGATTGACAAGGGCGCTGTTGCTTCTGTGATGTCTTTGTCTTGTTGGAAGTGTCTTGGTTCTCCTGAGTTGTCAAAGTATACGACCATGTTAACTGCTTTTGATGGGAGATCGTTTAGGCCGCACGGTATCCTTCCTTCTCTTAAAGTCCGTTTGGGAGGGAAGACCATTGCGATAGAGGTTGAGGTGGTTGATGCGCCCCTTTACTACAATCTCTTACTGGGAAGGAATTGGATGTATAGTATGCAAGCCATTGCGTCTTCCGTATTTCGCGTTGTATGCTTTCCTCATAATGGGAAGATTGTGACGATTGATCAGATGACATTCAAGAATCCGCCTGTTAATGGATCTTCGGAAGCTTCGGTTCCGAAAGTTGAACATTCCCAGCTGGCAACTGGGAGTGTTGGTGTAGGTATGTATCCTTCCCTTATGGGAACCTTTAGTTGTCCTGCATCCGTCCTCATGATAGGAGCTCGTTTTGATGGTGCTTCCACATCTACGAGATCGGTGCCTTTTCGCACAAGTCATATGGGAGATCCTTGGATTCTTCCATCACCGAGTCCTTCGAGTGAGGCCATTGAGACGAGTGTGCCGTTTCCTGTAGCCATGATTGCTTACCAAGCTAATCTTCAATCTACTGCAGAGCCTTGTTCTTATTCTTCACAGACAGAGGAAGAATACCCCTATGTGCTACCCACATGGGCAGTACAGTCTTCTCATGCCCACGATTTCCTTGACACGGTTTTCCCTTCAAATGAAGCGATCATCGAGGCTATGTTGGGAGTTGAGCCACCATGGGAGGAACTCCATCATCGATCATATTTCCTTCTAGAGCTCGACCTTTTGGAGCATGAGGATTACAGGGAGATTCTTAGACAGAAAGCTGGTAGGCCCATGATTCCATTAAGCTCTCCTGGTTAGATGGCTGATGGAAACATGGAAAACATATAATCAACTATGCCTATCAACATTTCTCGCAACACTGGTACGGTTGAGGATGTATACATTGGGGCGGATTGTTCCCAAGATGAGATTCGTGAGTATACCGAGCTGTTCAAGGAGTTCCATGATGTTTTTGCTTGGTCTTACGATGAGATGCCAGGGATTGACCCTCGGATTGTCGAACACGAAATTAAGACTTATCCCAACGCAAAACCTGTTCGATAGCGTTTACGCGCGGTAAATCCTAGGAAAGCACCCGCCATAAAGGTAGAGATAGAGAAACTATTGAAAGCTGGTTTCATCTATCCCTTTCCCTTGACGTAGTGGGTTTCAAATCCCGTTCCGGTGGATAAAAAGCAAGGAGCGATCCGTATATGCACTGATTTCCGTGATTTAAATCATGCCTGTCCTAAGGATAACTTTCCCACACCGTTTATAGATCAGATTTTGGATGAGTGTGCGGGTAGCGAGGTGTTCTCCTTTATGGACGGTTTTTTCGGATATAATCAGATTCAAATTAAACCTGAGGACCAACATAAGACCGCATTTATTTGTCCTTGGGGAACATTTGCGTATCGGAAAATGCCTTTCGGCCTTAAAAAATCCGGAGCTACTTTTCAGTGGGCGATGACCTTGATTTTCCATGATCTCAAGTCCATTATCGAAGTATTTTTGGATGACCTCGCTGCTCATTCTCGTGTGAGGATGTGTCATTCTTATCACTTGAGATTAGTATTTGAAAGATGCCGGCATTATGCTGTTAGATTGAACCCTCATAAGTGCATCTTTTGTGTGAAATCAGGTCATCTTTTCAGATTTATCGTTTCGAAAGAGGGTATAAGAGTCCACCCCTTGAAGGTGGAGGCAATACTTCAATTGTCTCCCCCGCAAAATATTCGTCATCTTCAGTGTTTGCAAGGCATGGAAAACTTCCTACGAAGATTTGTTGTCAATTTTGCCAATTTGACTAGAGGTTTCATGCATCTCCTGAAGAAGGATACTCCCTTTGAATGGGATGAGCAAGCCCAGGAGTCCTTCGATGCACTTAAGAGAGCCCTAGAATTGGCCCCAGTGATTAGTCCTCCGGATTATAGCCGTGATTTCTTATTATATGTGGCCGCGTCTTTAGAGACAATTGGGATGGTTTTGGTTCAAGAGGATGAGGAGCTCCAGGAGCATGTCATATACTATCTGAGCCGAAACCTTATTGACGCAGAGATTCGGTATTCTCATGTAGAGAAGCTTGCCTTAGCCACTGTACATGCGGTGCAGCGTTTGAGACATTATATTCTCCTTCGCCAAACTTTGGTTGTTGCCCATGTCAATCCATTTTAGTTCATCCTCACACGTAGGATGATTGGGGGAAAATATAATAAATGGATTGTCATTCTGCAAGAGTTTGATCTCGAGTTTGTTTCGGCAAAATCGAAGAAGTCTTTAATCTTTGCAGAGCTCATATTGGATTTTTCGAGCGAGGCTGAGGAGTCGGTATGTGAAGATACATTTGTTGATGAACACATTTTCTTGATCTCAATGGCTGACCCATGGTACGGTGATATCATAGTATATTTGCAAACGCAGAGGACCCTTACTCACCTCTCGTGAGATGAGCGACGTCGATTACGTCACATTTCCGAGAACTACCTCATAGTGGACAATACTTTGTACCGCCGTGGAGTATATTCCCTTTTACGATGTTGTTTAACTCATGATGAGGCTGAGGTAGTGCTTAATGATTGCCACGGAGGGGCGTGTGGTGGTCATTTATCTGGGCTTGCTACAGCCCAAAAGATTTTGAGAGCAGGATATTTCTGGCCATCGATCTTCAAGGATTGTATTGAAGCGGTCAAGAGGTGCCACCCTTGCTAGGTGTTTGCACGTAACATGTGCTCGAAGCCTGCCCCGTTACACCCTATTATCACAGCTGGTCCCTTCACCAAGTGGGGGCTAGATTTTATGGATTGCAATCCAGCTTTGGCTGGGGGGCACCATCATATCATTGTGGCTGTCGATTACTTCATGAAATGGGCTGAGGCAATTCCTACAGTAAAATCCGACGGTGAGACAGCCGCTCATTTCGTATTCAACCAAATCATATCTAGGTTCGGGATTCCGAGAGAGCTTGTCACTGACCATGGCTCACACTTTCAAAATCGTATGATGGAAGAGTTGGCTTCCAAGTTAGGATATAAGAAAGATCACTCCTCTTCTTACTATCCTCAAGTGAATGGACAGGTTGAAGCTGTGAATAAATCACTTAAGTCCATTCTCCAACGAACCATCACACAAAGCAAGACGAATTGACATATTATGTTGTACCCTGCTTTGTGGGCATACCAAACCGCGGTAAATACTGCCACTGGTTTTTCTCCATATCAGCTTGTTCATGGAGTGGAGTCAATATTGCCGGTTGAATGCGAAATTCCTTCATTGAAGTTAGCCATGGAACTCTTACCAGACACTTCGCCTTTGGAGGAGCGTTTGGTTCACCTTGAGCAACTCGATGAGCAGTGTAGAGATGCCTTGGTGACTCTAGAGGTTAATAAGCATCGTGTAAAGGCCCAGTACGATAAGTCTATCCATCCAAGTGTGTTTAGTGAGGGAGACTTGGTCCTTTTGTGGGATCAATCGAAAGAACCCTTGGGGGTAGGGAAGTTCAATCCTATGTGGCATGGTCCTTACGTGGTTAAACGTGTATTAGAGAAGGGTGCCTACGAGTTAGTGGATTACAATGGGACAGCCTTGGCGGAGCCTAGAAATGGGATCTATCTTAAGAAATACTATGCATGATCTTTAGCCAAGGTTGTTTGTTGTATATTATTGTACAGCTTTTTCTGCATAGTTAGGTCTTGTTTATCGTGATCGGGTTTGTGATTAGTTTCCATTTCTTGTGGCAGATGTCAATAGAATATTCCACCTACATAGGATTCGCGGATGGTGCAAGCCGTTACACTCAACACTCAGCCTCAGCTGCTTGGGTGATTTTGAATCCTATGGGTCATGTACTATCTTCAGGAGGTGTATGTCTACGGCCATCTTCCAAAAATGTTGCTGAATATAGTGTCGTTATTGAGCTTCTACGGGATGCCATTTCGCATCGTGTTCTCTCTCTTGAGGTACGTCTTGATTCAGAGTTAGTAGTGTCACAGTTAAATGGTTTGTACCATGTTAGAGATCTGACGTTATTGAGGATATTCTTATGTGTGAGATTGCTAGAATGGCAATTTGAGAACATAACATATATACACATTCCGATAAATTTTAATCAAATTGCTGACTCATATGCTAACTATGTGTTAGATTGGCATTTGTTTCATTCATTATAAATTAATCATAAACACAATTTTTACACATGTAAATAAATAAACCAATCACCATAAAATTTTTTTATATACATAAAAAATGTGGTAATACATAGTGTCATAATACAAAATTGGGGCTTTGAAAGCCACCATCATATACACGGTAGTACAAAATAGATACACTTCGAGGTGTCTAGTCCTGTGGAGGTGGATGAGGGTTGTGATCATGATATGTCACCACGGCTCTAGCTAGCCACCGGAATAAACGCACCCATGCACGTGGTACACCAACCACCTATCTCTGCATAGCCTCAGGCAAGTCCTCGACTTGCGCCATGGGAATCCTGTGAGTCAGTCGCATAAAGTTGGTATGGATGCTTTGGAGCGTTTGCTCCGCATTCACACCAGTGATATCGTCTCCTCTTCCCCTCCGTCTATGACGTGGGAAGCCCTCTGGTCGCCGTGGTCCCACATCTGCACATGAATGGTAGATGTCACTATGTATTGTCACCTAAAAGCATGTCTTTTTGATTCCATTAATCAAGAAAACACAAAAAATTAAATATTTCAAATTTTTTTAAAAAGAGTAGGGGTAGAGATTCGTTACCTATGTCTCCATATGCTGACCTTGATGGTAATGGCATGTCCGGGTCTCCCTGGAAGTCTATCCCTGCATAAGGGTAGTCCTCTATGGCAACAATCTGTCATTGCCACCATGGAAAAAAGTCTGCTAGATAAGGGTTGGCCACCCTACCACCCCCCACTCTGCGCATCGCATCTGCCCAACATCGTTGGGCCGGATCTCGAACCCCGTGGAGAGGAACATCCACTCTAGGGCTCAATCTCGGAACACGCTCGAAGAAAAATGTGCTCAAGATACTGCTGAACCCGAAGTTCCGTATCCTACCTGCCTTGCACTCGCTGAGCTGATGTTTCATGTTGCTCAGTAGGGAAGTGCTCCAGTCATATATGGTCAGTGTCATGCACTCCACCACATAGAACATCAGTGGCCGAGAGGCCCGATGGAGTGATGCTAAGCCTGCTATCCTGCCCAGCGTCAGTAGTATGGCCTTTAGGCCCAGTACCTGTATAGCATTGGTGGGAACTTGACTCCCCACCTTCTCTGTCTCTGGGTAGCAGTACACAGCTATGTACTCATCGATAGTTAGCCCATGAACTGGCCCTCCACGGGCACGAAGGTTCACTGTCTCCCCCCGCCATGATAGACCTGTGATGAAATAGATATCCTCCACCTCAATGGTGAGGGACATACCGTCTAGCCGGAAGGGCTTTGAGTCCAGATCCCAATAGTCTACAAACATCTGTAGTAGTCCTGGTTTGGCCCTCAAGCCACCTAGGCACCAAAACTTGTAGAGTCCACATCTTCTTAGAGCTTCTTGAGCCATTCTGTCAGCCCGTACTGCCTCCTCTACATCACCATGCTCGCGTTCTCGCCACTCTAGCACCATCCTGCATGAGAANTATAGACTCACCTCACATGGGTACACTAGTTAGCGCCTTATTTGCATTGGGTGCCCATGCCGATGTTTCCCCCTTTAGGGTGTGGGAGTCCGTTGTATAATATTGCCATGACATTTAGCAAGAGCCTCATACTCCTATTGATCTTATGCTGGCCAATTTCCCCCCGGACTCCCCTTATATCGAGTTGTGAATGCATTATCATGAGCTTTGCCTATCTTATTGAGCTTTATGCCGGCTCCCTGACATTGCGTTTCAGCCATATAGCCCGAGCTTGTCTCATGTCTAGCCATGCAGAGCCTTTATTTATATCCTTCGCAGCTTGATTCCCTTTTTACCGAGAGGGGATTTTCCCCCGAGTGTCGACATCCTACACATGTATCCTTGCATTGAGCATAGGTATGTTCCACTGCTTGGAACTAGTTTGTTTGCCTTTATGACACTCGTCTCCTCCTAGTTTGTAACTATAAATCTAGTTTATTCTTTTTTCAATCTTTTCAAATAACTGAAAAAGACCAAAAAAATAAAAAAAACCAAAAAGCCGGACAAGAAAAGATATTATCTTTGGCAGCTGTCGAGTCATGTCTCCTTCGAACAGAGCACTATATATCACATCCATTGGTTGGGTTNTTGTGCGAGGCATCATACGTGGCTATTTTCAAAATAGCTGCATATGTACGCAGTTTCTGGTCCCTTTCCTGCGTATAGACAGCCCTATACGCGGAAAAAACCTCGATACCCACGTGGGCCGTAGCGCTCATGTAAGTTTGGCCTTTAAAAATTCATTTGACCATGAAAAATTATAAAATTTGTATTGAAATGCGAGCTGAGAACATGAGTAAGTACCTGGAAGAATCAGTTGTGAATTCCGCCGGCTGGATCTCCTAGAATTTGTAGTTGAATATCAGAGCTCAAATGGGTAAAAGTTTCAAATGATTTCTATTTTTTACTATTTATAGAAAATTTTTACCCCCTTTCCTATAGTTTTGACCGTTTCTAACCTTTTTGGACCATTTCTGACCTAATTTGTGATGTAGAAGACCATTTTCAGCGTTGTTTCAGCTGTTGGATTGACCCGTTCATACTGATCTCGGGTATAAAGTCTATACTGGCATATAGGTTAGGTTCACCACCATTTGCATTTTGCATGACCTTATGACCATGTCACTATATCCTTAGGTACGAACCCACTCTATTATG
>LPNX010667578.1:610922-642220 GCA_001517045.1 Pseudotsuga menziesii
TGCATATTAGGAAAGATTGATTTCTGGAGTCTAGCTGTCTATTGTGGTACCCCAAGCCATAGGAATTTCTCTCCGTAACATTAATTGACTCCCTTCAAAATTTGGATTGCCACTTTTGCTTGACATGGAAAGCTCAATTCCACATGTTATTTGAAAAATAATTAATTAATGGAAATAAAAATTAAATACATGCTTCAATAATGTTTATTTAGAAAACTTTTCTAGGATAAATAATTAATGCCTCATAAATAATATTTGGATGAAATTCCCTAGGTGAGGTAATTAATGCATCTTTGACCCCCCAATGTGTTGGGAATGGTCAACACTTTTATGTCCAAAATTATGGGGACATGACAAGTTTGTATTTAAATTTTTCCACTTGTGTGTGGCCAACGTCTTTATCTATGTGTGCCATGTAAAGGTTCTAAAGGATATTTAATATAGGGAGTCATAGTTGGATATCTATGGCGCAAAGTTGTTTCAGGTTCATTTCTTGTAGTGGTGAACCTATGTTGTTGTCTCTATTACTTTCTCTGGTGAGGAACCTCTGTGTTATTGTTTATTCTCAAATTATTTGTAAACTATGCTGACCATGGATTGTGTGTGTAGAGATTATTATTGTTTATTCTCGAATTATCTGTAAAATATGATGAACATAGATTATGTGTGTGGGAATTATCTGTAAACTATGATTGCAAGCTGGGATATAGGTCAAAGGAATCATGTTTTCACCTACTATGGAATTTGCTACATTCTCCAAGGAACTAATCCTCGAGGGAGTTGGTATTAAACCCATGAACATGCATGGATTTTCCATTTCGGTTGTTTTGTTGCACAATACTTGTGTTTCTTTTATATGGTTGTGCAATACATTTGACATATCAAGTTGGGTTTTGACATGCTCTGACAAATCTGTCGGTCAGATTCTTCGTTGCAGTCGATGTTGGTCAGAAGGTCTAAGTGTGGAACTCAACATGCATTCATTTGGAAATAGGCATGCATTTGTATCATTGTGTCTCTTTTCTCACTACCACCACTTTTCCTTTTTCCACACAAGGAAACAGGTACTTTACATGGTATGCAAAAATTCTATTCCCTTTGAGTTCAACTTCTAGTACTAGATCCCTACTCATCTCCTCTAGATAAATCACTCTGGTGCAACTAGTTTACAATAAGAACCCATGGAATATCTGAAATCAAAGGGCTCATCATCTATGGTGACCACTAGAATGGATGAACTTTATCTTTGTAAAAAACCAAATCGCAATTGGTCCAACTGACTCTTCACTCTAAGAGGTATTTGTAGGTGGCCCTCGTGGAATTGATGGAGGTTCCTTCTTGATAAGATTTGCTAACTGCGTCTTTTGAATTGGATTGTTACCCTACATGATGGTCTTCAATTTTTGTGTGGTATTCAAATTTTTCATTTTTGGGAACATAACAAAAAAAAAACATTTAAACTAGTGAAATTTTACATTCTTTGAAGAAATTTTGTTATGTTCACAAATTCCATTATACCACAAAAATATCCAATGTGAAAATCCCAACCTAAGGGATGTACTCTGTTGTTTTCTAAATTCTATTTTCCATCACCCAGCCTTTATATATTTCCCATTTCTATGTATATTTTTCGATGTACTAGCTCTTCCTAGATTTTCTATAATCCAATGAAGAATGCAATGGTTCTACAAGCGCACATTGGAAACATTTTGGCAAGGAAAGTCACTGGTATTTAGAAATTTGTTTGTGTGAAGGATGTTTGTATGTTAATTTGATGTTAATATTGCACACAATATCTCAAAATGAATTTTTGAAAGATTTTGTAGAAGATATTCATGATCTAGAAATAAATATATTTCTATGGTTGTTAACTTGAAACATCTGGACATTTTGCAGGAATGTTTGTATATGTCGATATGTTTGCAAAAAATTTAGGAATATGCATGTATGCTAATCCTAAAAAGAATATCAAGGTTGATAAAGTGGCCAAATATTCTAACCTTAAATGTTAGTGGATGCTTTGAATTAGAATATCTGCTAAGTATGGAAACATTGGTATCTTGAGAGGTATTGTAGACAGACTAATGTGTGAAGCTAAGGAGCATGCAGTGATTGGTGTAGTTGGCAAAGATTTGACTATTAAATGTGAGTGGTTGGTTTGAGTTAAAGAAGAGTTGTCAAGTATGAAAAACATTGGTATATTTGGAGGATTTGAGTGCACATGGATGTAATACGTTGAAGAGCACACGGGGGTTATTGCAATTGACAAATCTTCAAAAGCCAAGTTCTCGTTTGTTCTCTGAGTCAAAGGAGGAGGTGTTGAACATTGTATGATTTTGGATATAGTTGATGTTTCTATATGTCCCAAATTAGTGGGTGTAATAAACTAGTTGGGAGGGATATTGAAGGAAGGCATGTTGTATCAACTAAACATAAGAAACAATTTACAATGAAAAGAAGAATTTAATTATTCTTAGAGCACCACAAACATTGCAAAATACTTGAAATATTTATCGGTGCCACAAGGTTTTCATTAATCAAAGGTTGTCTGGTGTATATTGTTGATAGTACAACTATCAAACCTTTTTATTTCCCATTTTCCAGATCCAAAAGAAGCAAAGTTGTTTCCCGTGATTAAGTTAGAGTCCTAAATATTAGGGTCCAGATATGGTGGAAGCAAATAAAAACTTTAATATTCATCCAAAATAAACTTACATATTATTAGTTCTTTAGGATCTCATTCCTTACTGAAATAGACATACATGAGTTTTCCATTTGAGAAGTGCTTGCTGGGAACACGGGCAATGAAATATCTACCATGAGGATAAAATTTGTATTTTATTGTTGTAGGTATATGATAGTTATTTCTCATATCAAAATGTGAATCGCTGAATACAAAAAATACATGCACATTCAAACCCTCAAACGTACTTTCCATCCATGTTTTAACAAACAATATCACCAATAAAATCAATATAGATGCTCAAACTAAAGGTCCAGATGTGTTCATGACGTTATCATGTTTATATCTTAATTTAAAATAATAAAGAAAGAAGAATACGCAATATAATGGATAGAGAATGCTCAAATATATCTTCTGTGAATGTATTAAATAGTATACATTGGACCATTTATGGTTGATAACTGAAACAACTAAAAAAATAAGTTTGAAACTGTCTACAAACTAAACATCTAATACATAGAGATTACTCATTTATTTCTAACACTCCCTCTTAATATAGAGGGTTACATTATTAACTATGCCTATATTTTGAAGTTGAAATGGAAAAAAAATCTCTTCCTGAAGCCTTGGTGAAGATATCAGCTATTCTTCTTTAGAACCACAAAACTTGAGAGAAATTTCACCATCTTTGACAAGTTCATGATTGAAATGAAACCGGGTTTCAATATATTTGATTTTATGATGAAATACATTATTATTTGATAAGGAAATTACATATTTATTATCACACAAAATCAAAATAAATGCTTTTGACATATATCCAAAATCCATCAAAATTCATTTAAGCCAAACTACATGACATGCTATCTTTGTTGCTGCTACGTATTCTACTTCTACACAAGAGATTGGAACTATGGGATGCTTCTTGGATGCCCATGAAATCAAAATATTGCCAAAGAAAAAATCAAATCCTGAAGTGATTTTTCTATCATCAATATTTCCTGCATAATCACTAATAATGTAAGCTGTGAGCATACTATCTAGTGAAGCAATGTACCACAAACCATAGGTGGTTGTACCTTCAATGTATCTTAAGATCCTTTTACCAACTTTCCAAGGAGAATCCTTAGGATATTCTATAAACCTGGAAATGTAATACTTAATAGATTGTGCTTGATATTTGGTACATAATAAACATCATAAATATTTTTCACTTCACCATGCTTTGTTAAAACTGACACAACACCTTTTCCATAAGATTTAACTAAATAATCTTCACCCAAACTAATTGTAGTAGCAGTAGATGTATCAGGATTACAAATCAAATAATTGTGACCAATCATATAATTGCTACATCCATTATCTAGCAACCAAATATTTTTGTCAAGAATTTACTCAGAGACTTGATAGGAAAGAAACAATGTATCAGATGTTTCACTTTTTGTAACATTAGCTTTATGTTTATATTGAAACTTACGAAATTCAGCTATATAATGACCATACTTCTTACAATACCTTCATTTAATTTCTTATTTTTCTATCCATCTTTGGCTATGATCTTGTGAATATGATCCTCATTGCTTTGACTTGTCCTTTGTTTGTTTTGATTTATCTTTTGACTGAGAACGTCCTCGACCACGTCCTCTTGTTTCGTGAAAGCCTCTTCCTCTTCCTCTATCAATGGAAATCTTATACTAAAATTCATTTTCTAAAGTACCAACATCCAAGTTCATCCTTGCTTCATGAGATGACAATGAACCATTCAATTCTTCTATAGAAAAAATAGTTAAATGTTTTGACTCAAGAATAGTAGTGACTACCATTTCAAATTTCTTGGGTAAAAATATTAGAACTTTTTCAACAAATATTTGATCTATCCATTCCTTTTCACCATTAATTCTAAGTTTATTCACAATACCCATAACTTTAGTCATGAACTGATCAACAGTTTCTAATTCAATAATTCTAAGGATTTCAAATTGAGTTCTAAGGGTTTGAAGTCTAATAGTTTTTTCTTTATCATTACCCTTATAATACATTTTTAGAATATCCCAATCTTCTGTAGCAGTCTTATCACCAATGATTTTAGGAAATGTAGTATCATATAATGAAACTAAAATGCATGATTTGGATTTTCCTTCTTTTTGCTTAAGTTCTTCTAATTTGTTTCTTTGAGCAACATACATAATTGCAACAGTATTTGAATCAAGTTCTGTGAACCCTGTCCCAACACAATCCTAACATCTTTGACATTGCAGAATGGATTTAACTTTCTCACTCCAAAAATCATAGTTGGGACCAACTAGAGTTGGTGCCTGAATTGACCAAGAACTAGAAGGCATTGGTTTTATTCACAAAATTTAGCCACAATAAAATATTCGATATAACTCCTAGGTTTAAATATATAAAAAAATTTCATATAACTCTTGTAATATCCCCTGATTTATAAAAATTATTTGTAATATAAAATCTCGACTGTATATTTTGATGATGAGTTTGGATGACTGTGGAGTCTGTCCGAACGGTCTCACGAGGATAGTTGTAACCACTACATTTTTTCTTTAATGAAATTCAGAATGAAAGGGACATCCACATTAAAAGACAGGACTATGCATGCAATTATGGGAGATGTAGAATAGAAAACCTTAGGGAAGTACACCAGGTGCTAGAAAGACCCTGGAGAAATCAGGGCGCAAAGGTTGACAAAGATTCAATGGTGAATGGACCATAGCTATGGAATGAGGTCAAATAGACCCTATAAAATAAGAGAATGCAGTGGTTGACAGGGATTCCTTTGGAAATGGACCGTAGTTGAGTATGTTGGGAACGAATGAACTATTTCTATGTGAGCACTCTATGAAGTGTTAGGAAAGAGTTGAGAGAAATACTTGCTGCGTGAGAACTCTATGCTAGTGTTAGGAAACTGATTGATGTCTGGAAACTAAATTGAGGTTTTGTGTCTCCACTCTTGGAACACATAGATTATCTTGGGGGTGATTGAGGATAGAGCAGATCCATGCCTAATCTATGGTTGGGTGGAACATGGTTGTTCCCCTTTCATTGTGACTCACCTTATGAACAATTTCCATTACTAGGTTTTGTTTATGCAAATCTATTGAGCTTAGGGTATGTTTGTATATGTGTAAATATGGGTTTCAATGTCAATAAAATGATAAATAATAGCTTTATATTTATTGATGGGAATGATGCTTATGAATGGGTGTACTCATACATTGTTTGCATGATTGTTCCTTGCATTTGGTAAAATGGTAACTCAGATGGTGTATTATTGTTTTGTATAGAGTTACCTATATGCTATGTGAATTCCTATGATTGATGAACTCAGGGCATGCTTTTGTGTGTATGAATGTATGTTTCAATGTTATAGAAATGATAAAGGAATATTTAAGTTTGTTGATGAAATCATTGCTCGTGACCTAGTTTATGCTCATATGACTATGTTTGCATTGGTTATGTAGTGCACTAATGGTATGTTACCCTACTATGTTAAATCAAGCTATGACTGAAATGACTCCCTAGTAGAGTAATACACATACTCCGTTTGATGTTTTGTTTTTGGGTTTTATCATTATCCAAAGAGAAGTATTGATGTTCTCTTATCAATGACTGACTGCATTGGTTACATGATTCATTAAAGTTTCCTTGCACCTACTACATCAATAAACTATAACTTGCATTAGTGGTATGGCCCCTACATGGGAATAATCATGTTCTGTTAGGAATGGTTATGATTGCATTGGATGCATAGATCACTGAAGATGTAATGCGCCTACTTTGTTTTAATTCACAGTAACGCGTATGTTGATATAGTTTCTTGGAAAGGGTTAATCTTTGTGATTGTATTATATACATGGATTTTGAGGTTATAGAATCCATGCTATTTTCTAAAGGTCTAAGATTATCCCCTTGGTCACATGAACTTTCTAATTGCTGTAAAATTCTACTTTGTGGTGAGCTACTTGGATGTGTTATTGATCTATTGTCAATAACCAGTGGTAAGGGACCCTGAGGGGAATCCTAAGTGTTTCTCGTGGTTAAACCCTTCCTAGCCTATGGAAGCCCCTACATAAGACCTTTGGTCGTTAAATGAAGGAAAAAAAGTGAAGGAAAGTGTGGTAACTAGCCACTAAACCCACTTCAGAATTCCTAAGCTTGAATTAAAACTAAATAATGAACTTGGCCTAAGTCTTTAAGACCACTGAAGGTGAACCGTCCCTAGGTTTACCTTAAGGAAAGACATAGTAGAAAAGTGTAAAAAGTGTAATGAAAGAAATTTCTTAAGTATATGTGCTTTCCGCAATCTGCAATCCACATTGCGGAAGCAGAGTTATGCAAGGCTGAATTTTGGAACGGATTATGAGCTTTTCGTAATCTACAACCCGCATGTAATCCAAATCGATGGCCAGGGTTGATTTCACAAGGAATCAATGGTGTGGAAGGAGTAGTGCAGAAAGAGGAAGTCAAAATGTAACGATATTAAATGTTTCCATAACCTGCAATCCGCAGTGTGGAAAGTGGAAGGAGGAAGGTAAAAAATTATAAAATATAAGAGTTTTGAAATCAGAAATCCGCATTGCAGAATGCAGAAAGTGAAAAAGGAAAATATAAACTAATATGGGATTTCTGAAATATGCATTGTGGAATGCCGGATGCGAAAATTGAAAAAGAAAAAATATAAAGTAATATGGGATTTATGAAATCTGAAATCCGCATTGCAGAATGTGAAATGCATAAAGTGAAAAAGGAAAAATAAAAAGTAATATTGGTTTTCCCAAATCCGAAATCTGCATTGAGGAATGCGGAATGTAGAAAGTGAAAAAGGAAAAATATAAAGTAATATGGGATATCTGAAATCCAAAATTTGCATTACAAAGCAGAATGCAGAAGGGACCTTTAATTGTGGAAAAAACCTTTTAATTGCGAAAAGGAGTGTCGCAGAAACAATTAAGCGTGGGAATTAATGTCAAAGAAATATTCATGGACCGTGTATTATATGAAATAAAATTTTTTATATGCATTTTACCAGGCTATATGGCTATGTTACATATGGTATCAGAGCTACAGGTTTCAACCTTATCTCATTTTGGGAATTTCTAGTTCCGCTAAATTATGGAAAGTTTTGTTCTAATCATAAAAATTTGTGTTGGAATGTTTTCTGCACATAAAAAATTGTTTTGTAATAGGATATAACAATGGCCTCAAAAAGTGAGAATGCAGGTCGACTTGATAAAGGTGCACCAACATCACGATCATTGCAACTAGAATAGGAACACTGTGAATCCAGTCAAGTACTAGAAACGATGAGAAACTTGATCATATAAATACAGAGCTTCAAGGAAGAAAATGAGAAGCTGAAGAAGGATCAAGATAAGTAGCAGGATATAAATGAAATATTACTGTAGAGTTTGCAAGAGAAAAAAAATGGGTAAAAACCCCAAACATAGATTAGAAGAGACCCAGAAGTTCCAGAAAGTGTCGAAAGAAAAGATAGTTCCTCCAATGGAACTCAAAAGTCTGATAATCAAGCTATGTCGGTCGGAAAAATGAAGATGGATCATTTGGAAGGGGAATTTAAAAAGATCAAGCCAGCCAGATTCGATGGGGAATCCACTACTAGAGAAGAAGTAGAGGCTTACCTGCTGGGCATCAAGAAGTATTTTCAAATTTATAATTACTCTAGCAACATGAAGGTGAGGATGGCCATCTACAACCTGAAGGGAAAGCCAACATTTGGTGGAAAGATATGAAGATTTCCTAGGGAAGAAAAGAAAAGAATATAGAATGGTCAAAGTTGAAGAAGTTCTTCAAGAATCAATATTTGTCAGAGAGCTACTATGAAAGAAAGACCAAGGAATTCTATGAATTAAAGATCGACCAACTAAATTTAGAGGAACTCATTAATAAATTTCTTGACATGTTGTGGTTCGTGCTCTATATTAAAGAAGAAAAAGTGAAAGTGAAAAGGTTCTTGAGTTGTTTGCCGTAGGATTATAAGGAAAGAATTGAAGTGGACAATCCCAAAACCTTTGATGATGTCTTAAGAAAGGAGAGGTTGTGTTTTGAACAGTACAAATAGAGGAATGGCCTCTCCAAGGTATGGAAGGGTTAAAAACATGAAAAGTTCAACCAATGCAAGAAGGGATTCCATCCTCCACCCTTTAGAAACATGCCAAGGAATCTGCAGGGAAATGCTTACTGCAAAAATGAACAGCTTCGACAAAAAAACTATAAATATGTGAACCTTGGACCTAAGGGGACTGTTGGAGCCCTTAAATAAGCCTTGAGGTGCTGGGAATGTGGAGAGACCCACTTGTGAAGGAATTAACCATGCCTCAACCAATCTAGTAAGTTTTTTCATAGCCTGAAAGAAGCTTCAATTGTTGGGGAGGTTGGGAAAAGTTACCACCAGATTAATGTAGCCCTAGATAATCGACAAGCAGATTATCAATCAGCAATTGTGGAGATTGAAGGTACTATCTCTAATTGAAGTCTTTCTATACTAATTGATCCAGGGGATACCTTAAGTTACATCACTCCCAATGTGGTGGAGGACTTCCAACTCGCCAAGGTAAGGCATGCAAAACCCTGGTTAGTCCAACTGCCCGCTGAAAGGTAACTGAGTTTATTATTAATTGTGAAGTTAAAATAATGGATCATTTGGTTAGGATTAATCTGAATATTTTCCTTTAGGTTCATATGATATCATTGGCATGGATTGGTTAAAAAAGTATAAAGTAATATTGAATTATTTTGATAAAACCTTTACTTATGTGGATGAAGATCAAATTGTTAGGAAGGTAGAAGGTGTCATTAAGACTGTCTCCTTAAGGAAAATCTCTTCCATGAAATTTAAAAGATGTATGAGGAAGGGTTGTAAACTATATGTAGTGTGAGTCACTGACATGCTCCTTAATGAAGGTCAAACACATGTAAAATACCACCCATTCTTAAGTAAGTTTATGGATGTGTTTTTAGAAGAGATACTAGGACTACCCCATCAATGAGGAATCGATTTCTCCATTGATATTGTGCCTAGGTTTGCACTAGTATCTAATATACCTTACCGTATGAGCATCCCTGAGTTAACCAAACTGAAAATTTAGTTACAAGAACTGCTAGACAAGGGTTACATCAGGCCTAGTGTGTCTCCTTAGGGAGAACCAATTTTATTTGTTAAGAAAATATATGAGACCCTAAGAATTTGCATATATTACATACAATTGAATAAAGTAACCATCAAGAACAAGTATCTTCTGCCTCGGATTAATGATCTATTTGATCAAGTAGGGGGATCTAAAATCTTCTCCAAGTTAGATTTTTGGTCTGGTTACCACCAGATTAGTATTAAGGAAGAGGATGTGAGTAAGAGAGTGTTAGTTGTATGCTAAGTTTGAGAAGTGTCAATTCTTTAAGAAAGAAATTCAGTACCTAGGTCATGTCATTTCAAATAATGGGATCGTTGTAGATCCACAAAAGATTAAGGCTATTTCAGAATGGCTTGTACCTAAGGATGTCGCTAACATTAGGTCCCTCATGGGACTGACCGGTTACTACCATCGATTTATCAAAGGCTTCTCAAAGATATCCTACCGTATTACTTGCTTGAAAAATAAGGGGGTAAAGTTTGTGTGGTCCCTTAAGTGTCAAGAGAGCTTTGAAAATATAAATATATTGTTAACCATGGCCCCAATATTGAAGTTGGTTGACCGCTATAAAGACTACATAGTCTATACATATGCTAGTAAGGAAGGATTGGGGGGAGTCTTCTCTCAAGAAGGGCACGTGGTATGTTATGAATCTGGCAAGTTGAAAGAGCATGAACAAAATTATATAGTGCATGTTCTAGAATTGGCGACAGTAGTGCACGCCTAAAAAATGTGGCACCACTACCTATTAGGGAAAAGGTTCATTTTGTTGACAGACAACACATGTGTTAAGAATATGTTTTCTCAGATAGGGATAAATTCTCAAAAGCAATATGGATGGCCTTCCTAAGTGAATTCTATTTTGAAGTAAAACATATCAAGGGTAAGGAAAATAGGGTGGTTGATGCACTCATTTGACAAACTCACGAAGTATATGAGATCACTATGAACACACCAGAAAGTGGTATGATGAAAAAAATAAAAGCATCCAACATCCATGATGCCGAATATGAAAATTTACTGAATAAATTGCTAAAATATGAAGTAAACTTGAATGGGACAAAATTCAAAGTAGACTAGAGAGGGTTGCTTTGGTTTAAAAGAAGAATATACATGCGTAATGTTGCATATTTAAAATTGTTTCTTCTAAATGAAATGCATAGGCCTCCTTATGCAGGGAACCCTAGTTACCAAAAGATGATAACATCCTTTAGAAAACATTTCTTTTGGACCAAATTAAAGACATATTTAGTTGTATTAATCTTGTCAATTGATCTAGGAACAAAGAATCAATCTCATCAAGGATTAATCAACAAATAACTCATGAAATGGTGTAATCGGTCTATAGGAATAGTATCCACTCAATAATCACATAAAGAATGAATGATTACAATTACAATGACATGATACAAGCATGAATGAAGAGACAATTTGAATTCCTTAGGAGGTCATTCAAATTGAATGAGTGAGTCTAGCTTAACTGACTGCAAGCCATGGTTCACACTCAGTTAACAACTGACCAAAACCCTAATTGACTCAACTAACCCTAACTGAAGTCAGAGTGCAATAAATGACTGAGTCTCAACTGAAAGAGATCAAACACATGTCATAGCTCACCAACCATCAAGGGGTAGCACTACACTGACTACAAAGAACCCCGATGAGGTTAACTAAAGTTGAAATGCACATCAGAAGTTGGTGGAGGCGCCCCTGTTGACTCTATTTCATTAAATAATCATTAAATAATATATTTAATGAGAGGAGGTGCCTTAAATGACTTGTTTAACTGATTGTAACTTCCAGTTAGCAATTAGGTGCATTAATATCACTCAGATCGCCCCCAGATTGCTCCAGTTAGCCTCCCCAAATGTAGGAGAAGGCTAAGTTATCCTCCTTGACTAAAGGTAGGTGTGGGTATGACTAGATGATGTCAATTAATGCTCCACTAATTTCAATTAATATCAATTATACTTATGATAGTGGTTTAACTAGGCCAATTTCACCAAAAAGAGTGTGTATGGTGGTAAATGTCTCCAACACCCCCCCCTTAAGATATACTTAGGAAGACTTAGAAAACATAGATGCATAAAAATGCTAGGTCCCCGAAAACTAATGCCATAGGTCACCCTGTATAATGCTAAAGCTGAAACAATGCTCAAAACAAATTAAGTGAGGAAAAGAGAGAAAACCCAGTGGGAAAACCCCCCCTCAAGCTAAACACTAAAGGTAGTCTAAATCACCCTGATGAACTCACCCCCAATAGTGAATAGAGGTAAGTGAAATTATTTTCTAAAAATATCTTGGTGAAGATGTCTGCAATCTGCTCATCAGTCGGGTAGTATTGCAGAATGATAGTCCTATCATGCACTAGCTCCCTGATATAGTGCATGTGGATCTCTACATGCTTGCTCCTCTGCCTGGTAACTAGATCCATGGATATATTAATAGCACTTTGATTGTCACAAAAGAGGACAGTGGACAAAGTACTACCAAGATCAAACTATGAAAGAATTCCTTGCAACCAAATTGCTTGGATGCAAGCATTCACCACTCCTTAATACTCGGCCTCTGCTGAAGATAGTGCTATGGAAGCTTGATTTTTGCTTGAATAGAAAATGGGGACACCAAAAAACATGAATAAATATCTAGAAGTATACTTCTGATCAATATAATCACCCACCCAATCAGAATCTATGTATCCAACTAGCTCTAGCTCGGAGTCTGCAGCATAGTCAATGCCGTAGGTCCTGGTTCCCTGAATATACTGGAGGATCCTCTTGGCTGCCTTCCAATGAATATCATGAGGATTCTACATGTATATTGATATAGCATTCATGGCATAACAAATATCAGTCCTATAATTTGTCAAGTACAACAAGCTACCAATCAGCTGTCGATAGATAATACAGTCCATGGGAGGTGTGCTTTTTTCCTTCTTCAAGACTGATCCCTGAAAGGAAAGGGAATGGTGTAGGCCTAAAACCAGCCATGTTAAACTTTAATAACAGGTCTGAAATGTATTTGGACTGAGTAACCATAATCCCATCATAATTTTTCTCAATTTTGAGCCCCAAAAATTGTTTTAGAAGCCCCAAATCACTCATTTCAAAGGCATTATGGAGAGCAGTTTTGATGGCTAAAATGGAGGCAACTATGCTACCTGTGATCAGTAAGTAATCAACATATAAAAAAATGATAATTATATGACCACCATAATTCTGTAAATACACATTTGTATCTGATCTATATATCTCTGAAAGTTTTGTGAGAGAAGGAAGGCATCCATCTTAGAATACCACTCTCTTGGGGCCTGTTTTAACCCGTATAGTGACTTCTTTAGCTTGCAAACCAAAGATGTATCAGTGATGTATCCATCAGGATGCTTCATATATATCTCCTCATGAATATATCCATGTATAAATTCTTACTTAACATCCATGTGATGCACTTTCCAGTGCTTGGATGCTGAAATTGCCAAAACAAGGCGGATGGAGTCCATTTTTGCAACCGGTGGAAAGGTATCATGGTAGTCCACTCATTGGACCTGAGAGAAACCTTTTGCTACAAAAATTGCATTATATTTGCAGGTTATTCCATCAGCATAAACCTTGGTCTAAAACACCCTCTTTCATTGAACCAATTTCCTTCCCAGAGGAAGAGAAACTAGCTCCCAAGTAGTGTTTTTTTGAAGAGAATTCATCTCTTCATCCATGGAAAATTGCCATCTCGGATCCTTCCAAGCATGATAGTAGGATTTTTGATATGAAATAATCATCAAACATAAATTTTCATACAGAAAATTATTTGGACAAGAGAGTGCAATACCTGCTCTTTGGAAATCAGTCCGGGTTCTCCTTAGATCATCCAGATTTCCAATGTTTTCTCCTGCGGAGGAGAGTGTCTGTTGAGCCCATGTAGGAAGATGATTTTTCACTTCAGGTTATGATTCATCATCTGATGATTGCTTCACACTGATATCATAAATCATAGGATCCAAATCAGGGTCATCACCCCCAATTTCATCATCTAAATATTCAATAAAATAGGAAGGAAATTCAACAGTTTTCTCCTTCACTAGTTCCACCTCCTGAAGAGGCTTATCGAACTTGACACTTCTCTCGATGATGATATATTTGGTATTGATATCTAGAATCTTGAACCCTTTATATTCACCAGGATACCCAATAAACCGAAAATCTATGCTTTGCGGTTGTAAATCCCTTCTTTCATCAAGCGGAATCCGGGCCCATGCAGTGGACCCAAACACTTGCAGGTTCGACACATCCGGCTTGTGTCTGAAGTATGCTTCGAAAGGGGTCTTCAATTTAAAGGATGAGTGTGGAAACCTATTCTAAATGTATGCTACAGCATGCATGGCTTCAGCACACAAATTTGCAGCAAGCTTCTTGGATTCCAACATAAAGGTGGTCATCTCCTTGAGAAACCGATTCTTCCTTTCTGCTACTTCGTTCTGCTGTGGAGTGTAGGGAATTGAATGTTGGACCTGAATACCACTTTGAGAGAATATGTATAGAAACTCATTACTGACATAATCCTCTCCGTTATTAGATCTCAAGATCTTGATCTTAAGCCCAGAGGCATTTTTGATCAAGGACTTCAATTCAGAAATTTTTTTCACATACTTCTGATTTCTTTTTGAGAAAGAAAACCCATGTATACCTCGAAAAATCATCAATAAAAGTAAGGAGATACCTTGATCGATTCATAGATGTGACATACATCAGACCATTGATATCATAATGTGTCAGCCCCAATATGCATGTAGCTCGGTTTTCCTTCCCCCGATCAAACTTGTGCTCAGGGTGTTTTCCAATCACACAGCCCTTGCAAATTCCTGTGGTTTCCTTGATGGCCAGGAGGCCTTCAACCATGGAGTTTTTCTGTAATTTCTGCAAATATTTGAAATTAAGATGGCCAAACCTCTCATGCCACATCCTACTAACCTCATTCCCATGAGTTAGCAGAGCGGTGGGCTTTGCATCCGCAACAAAGTGAGAGAACTCATAGGCTTTTGCATGATGGTTTGCAAGGCCTTTAGCAATGAGTTTCCCAGATGAAATTTCTGTTATGTCAACATCATTTGGGCTGAAAGAAACTCTCTTAGGCACTCCAGTATGTGTCATCTAATAGACACTAAGGATATTTGATGCCAGAGATGGTACATACAATACATTTGAAAAGAAACCATTTTCAAGATCAACCATACCTTGTCCTTCTGAAATGATGGTGGAGTCATCTCCCACGTGGATGGGGATGGATTTGCTGGTCTCCAAGAATGAAAAGGAGTCTTTTTCAGCCATCATGTGGTTTGAAGCTCCTGAATCAATCAAGAGTGCTTTAGACTTCGAAGTGCTTGCCATGAGGGCATGACCTTTTTCATGCTGTGGTTCTCGATCCCGCTGATCTCTCCTTCGAAAGCTTTACAAAAGATTGATGTGATTCCTCTCAAGAAGAGAGGTTGCTTCATCAAGCTTCTTCTTCATGCAGGCATGTTTAGGGTGTAAGCCCTTCCCGCAATAAGAACACTTGAATTTTTCCTTGCCAGTGTGACTTTTTCCTTTGTTCTTCCTTGAGCCAGAAGACTCATCATTCTGCTGATTTTCAACTCTAGGTTTAGGAGCATCAAATTTAGTTTTTTGATTCTTTTGCTGCTTTATTTTACCCTTCAGATATTTGGGCCTCGAGACATGGAGGACTTGATCATGGGAAGATTAGATGATCCCCATCTGGATAAGCTTGTCATGTTCACTTGTTAGGGACTCAATGAAGGCATTGAGTGTAGGCATCTTCCATCCAGGGGTTGTGATATTCCCTGCACGGAATGTAGAAACAAAAACTAAATAATCAGCCCCAAGTTTGGAGACTATGGCGAGGATGAGCTGATCATCCTCCTTCTCCACTTTGCATTGATTCAAGAGTAAAATGGTATGCTTGAAATTTGTGAAGAAATCATTCAGAGTCTCGATGTTGGAGGGTTGGAGAGACATGAATTCATTTTTGAGCTGGTAAACCCTTAAGTCATCATGATTTCCATATAGAGTCTCCAATTTGTCCCATATTTCTTTTGGACTCTTCAAATCCGTAAGATGGAAGAGAAGGTCTCAAGAAATAGAGAGGCACAAGAACCTGAAGGCTTCATCTTTCTTGTTCAAGAATCTTGATTTTTCTATGGTGGATCCAGGCTCAATTTTAGTGTCCATGGTGACTCTAAAAAGTCCTCTGGAGCATAGCTAAATATCCATATCACTTTTCCATGAGTGGAAATTGTATGGAGTCAAGAGATCTATTGAGGAGGCCATCTGGATGTGCTGGAGCAAATGCTTCACCTGTAGAAACCTGAAAATCAAAACAGAAAGGGCAATGTAAGGTCAGACAGCCTACACATTCTGGGATTTCATCACACCCAGAATAGTCAATCAAGAAAGCTTGATCAACAAGTTCTTTAATTGGGGTATTAAGTGGTAAGCCTTGGCTTCTGGTGCAGTGCTGGATTTTTGAGCTATTGCTCAAATTTCATGCATAAATCTGTCAAAAAGATTGTGTTCGAGAGATAGAGCTTCATCCCACCGTAAGCTCTGATACCATATTAATCTTGTCTATTGATCTAGGAACAAAGAATCAATCTCATCAAGGATTAATCAACAAATAACGCATGAAATGGTGTAATCAATCTACAGGAACAGTAGCCACTCAATAATCACATAAAGAATGAATGATTACAATTACAATGACATCAAAACCACTGACTGTAAGCTATGGTTCACACTCAGTTAACCACTGATCAAAACCCTAATTGACTCAACTAACCCTAAATGAAGTCAGAGTGCAATAAATGACTGAGTCTCAACTGAAAGAGATCAAACACATGTCACAGCTCACCAACCATCAAGAGGTAGTGCTACATTGACTCCAAAGAACCTCGATGAGGTTAACTGAAGTTGAACTGCACATTAGAAGTTGGTGGAGGTGCCCCTGTTGACTCCAATTCATTAAATAATCATTAAATAATATATTTAATGAGAGGAGGCACCTTAACTGACTTGTTTAACTGATTGTAACCACCAGTTAGCAATTAGGTGCATTAATATCACTCAGATCACCCCCAGAGTGCTCTAGTTAGCCTCCCCAAATGCAGGAGAAGGCTAAGTTAGCCTCCTTGACTGAAGGTAGACGTGGGTGTGACTAGATGATGTCAATTAATGCTCCAATGATGTCAATTAATGTCAATTATACTTAGGATAGTGGTTTAACTAGGCCAATTTGACCAAAAAGAGCGTGTATGGTGGTAAATGTCTCCAACAAGTTGAATATCTATCTAAATGTTTGGAATGTCAATAGGTGAAGGATGAACATCAAACATCCAGCAGGTTTGTTACAAACTTTTCCAATTCTTGAATGGAAATGGGAGGTAATATCTTTGGATTTTATCATAGGTTTTCCTTTAACTCAAAAACAACATGATTCAATTATGGTTGTAGTAGACGAGTTAAGAAAGTCTGCTCATTTTATTCTCATGAAGTCCACTTACAAGGTTGTCAATGTTGAGGAAATATGCTTGAACGAAATATTCGACTACATGGAGTACCAAAGATGGTAATTTATGATTGGGATGTCAATTTTACTTCAAAATTTTGGAAATCATTGTTTGCAGTGTTGGAAACCAACATAAATTCTAGCACTAGATACCACCCCGAAATAGATGGAAAAACATAACGAATAAACCAAGTCATTGAATACATGTTGAGGATGTATGTCATGAAGAAACCCACTAAGTGGGAAGACTATTTGCATCTAGTGGAGTTTGCATACAATAATGGTTATCATGCCTCGGCCAATATGATCCCATTTAGAATCCTGTATGGGAGAAAGTGTACTACCCCTATTAGTTGGGATAGCTCTGTGGATTGCTTGATAGTAGGACCTAAAATGTTGCAAGACATGGAACAAAATGTTTGTGAATTACAAAGGAAATTGAAGGTAGCGCAGGATCTCCAAAATAATTACACTGACTTAAAGAGACGACATAAGGAATTATCAGTTGGAGATCATGTTTACCTTCGAGTCAATCCCAAAAAGAGCTCCCTAATATTGGGAAGCTGTACCAAATTAGCACAATGGTTTTGTAGACCCTTTTAAATCTTGTAAAGTATTGGACCCGTGGCATATAAAATTTCTCTCCCAGCACACTTGAGAATTCATAATGTTTTTCATATTTCATTACTAAAGAAATATATACATGATTTCACTCATATCATCGAATGGAATATGGTGTAGGTGGAACCTGAAGGGGCATTTCAAATGGAAACTCTACGCATTCTAGACAAGAAAGAAGCAGTACTTTAGAACTGGGTCGTTGCTCGGGTTAAGGTGCAATGGAAGCACTTTATCCCAGAGGAGGCGAGTTGGGAACTACAGAAAGATATGTGAAAGAAGTACCCACATTTGTTTCCAGAATATATGGAGGAATACTAAGAACACCAAAGATAGTGTTGCATTAAGGGGGTGTGTATGTAATATCCCCCGATTTATAAACATCATTTGTAATATAAAATCTCGACTGTGTATTTTGATGATGAGTTTGGCTAAATGTGGAGTCTTTTCAAATGGTCACTAGAGGATAGTTGTAAAGGCTACATTTTTCCTATAATGAAAATTAGAATGAAAGGGACAACCATATTAAAAGAGGGGACTATGCGTGCCATGCGAGGAGACGTAGAGTAGTAAAATTTAAGGAAGTACACTAGGCGTTGGAAACACCTTAATGGCACTGTAACACCCTAGTTTTGACCCTGTTGCATTAATGAATATGATGTAAATACTATATTGAATCATGAAAAGGAGTTCAAGGCCAAGGCCTTATCATTGTTTAAGGTTTGGTATATAAAAGATCATGGTGATGCTTATGGTTTCTGTACTAAGTCAAGCACATTTGTAAACATCATGTAAATATGCAAATTAATGAAAAACCCACAACCAGCTATGTCAATGCAATGAACAATGAGATGGGGGCATGATTTTCCTAAGGATAAGGGGGTGGGGGAATTTTAACCTTGAAACAGTTGGGGAAATCCATGTGTCATGGGGAGAACCAATCAGAACTTTCAACTACACTCTTTCTTGGCTTCTCTTCCCAGCCATTTATTTTGACAAAAGGTGGTTGAGGTAGTTATTGCTTGGAAGGGGAAGAGTATGGGAAAATTTGAATTTTAAGAGCACCCAGTCCTGGAATGGCACGTTTTACTTGGATGGACAAGAAAACACCAGAATCGTATGCCGGTGTTGACCCACGCATTCACATTTTGGATTCCTCTCACGATTCGAGAGCTGCAGGGTGTTCTAGTTCATCCATCTTCATTCTCCATTCATGGGAGGAAGCTCTTCAGTAGTTGATATCTTTCGGTGTGTATCCTTCGCATTTTGTGAGTGTTTAGTGAGAGTGTGGTAGCAATGGAGCTCTACCTATGTGTATCCACCGCATTCTGTGAGTGTGTTCCCTTGGAAGGACTATAATTGTCGTGTTGCAGCATTATCTTAAACTACAGAGTGTATGAGACCCTATTACTTGTGTTCCAGAGTAAGCCTGTGTTGTAGTGTCTCCCTGTGGTTATTGTATTGTGCACCCTAATTCACATCTGAGCTATGTACAAGACTTAGGAATGGGAGAGACATAGGATGTGCTTGATAAAACTAGTGTGGAACCTCATAATAAGATAAGAGTGGCTGGTGAACCTGCTATGCACATCCTGAAGAGAACTGGAAGGGAAGGTGTAGCCTAAGGGACTGTGGAGCAGAGAAGGGGACACTTCCTTGTGTTGGGTGTGTACGCAGTAGGGAAGCCAGGCCAGATAGGTCTTGTGAAGGTGTTCTTAGCTCTGTAGATGAGCTCACTAGCTTAGCAATTCTTCCTTCCCATTTCCTTGGAATCCTGATAAACCCAATGGGGAAGATGGCTTGAGTGTGTACAGTCTGATAAACCCATATGTTGGCTTGGCTGTGTCTTGATGTGGTTGAACTAGTGTGTAACCTTTGGTTGGTCAGTTTGATAAACCCAAATGCAAATGTTGGCTTGGCTAGGTAGCCTGATAAACCTAGTAGTGAGATGGTTTGACTGTGTATAGTTTGATAAACCCATATATTGGCTTGACTAGTCCTTAAAGGTGAAGGTTGGCTTGACTATGCTCAGTCTGTGAACCCAACTATGAGATGGATTGGCTAGGAGGCCTATGAAACCCATCTGTTGGAATGTTTTACCCTCCAACCTGATAAACCCAACTGTGTTGGCTTGGATGAGTGTTGTTGCACCTTGGTTATGTATGAGTCTACTAGTGTTCCTTTATTCCCAGAGGAAATCATGCCCAGCTCGGGGGTGGAAGTGTTACTGAGACACTAAGGAGCACACTGGCCTATGGTTGGGTGGAACGTTGTAGCGACATAGTTGGTTACAGGACAAGTTCTGTTCAATATAAGTGTTCTTTTTTATGTTACTATGTTATTCTCTGCAATTTCATTTTTTGTATTGTAAATTGCTTGATGTAATGTGATGAATATGTTGTTATGTGGAATTGATGGATTGTTCCTTTGAGTAACTGCAATTATAGGCATCTATGTATGTTCTTCCATCAATTCATTTTGAGCTAAGTTGTAGGGTAGATTGGATAGATCGGTAATGTCCTGAATGATCAGATCGATCCAAGAATTTAGTGGAAAAGACAAGTTTTCTACTAGAAATCTTCCTTTGCATAAACTTGTAGGTTTGCAGGATGCAGGATGCGGAGTTCCATTTCACAGATTTTGGTTTCCACAGATTTCGAAATTTCCTCTCCACAAATTTTAGGATGTGGGATGTGGAATCGTGGTGTCATGATTTCCCCATTCTCAATCTCGCAAGTCAAAATCTCCACGCCATCGATATTTGCAGGCATTAGAGGAAATTTGCGGTCTAAAATGGGCCTTATAAGAAAACATGCCAAAATAAGTTTTTGTGAGTTGGAATTCAAGAACCAATAGAATTTTGATAAAATAAGTCAACCATAATGGTTGAATTGACATATTTGTCATTAAAAAAAACTACTTTTTTTGTTCGTATTTTGGACATATCTCATTGTGTTTTTACTCAAATTTCAATCGGGAGAGCTCGTTGGATGCGGAATTTGATTCTGCATCCAACAAGTACCCACACTGCATAATTTTGATGGACCCCGCTACCCCAAAAACAAGAAATACCTAAAAAAATGTGATGATGATGTCATCATCACATTTTTTCAGGTATTTCTTGTTTTTGGGGTAGCGGGGTCCATCAAAAGTATGGAGTGTGGGTACTTGTTGGATGCGAAATCAAATTCTATATCCAATGAGCTCTCCCAATCGAAATTTGAGTAAAAACACAAGGAGATATGTCGAAAATACGAACAGAAAAAGTAGTTTTTTTCTTTCTTCCTCCAAAATTTATCAATATTATTTTAACTATTATTTTATTATTTTCCTTAGGAGGCCCATTTTAGACCCCAAAATTCCTCTAATGATGATTCTCCATCATCGATCTGTTTTCAATGCGGGATGTGGGAAGAGGGTTGCAGAAATTGATATTTCAAGTTTTGTAACTTTTCGATCTCGCAACTTGGGCTTTCCGCACCGTTGATCTTTGCAGGTGAATTCTGAACCGTTGATTTGGATCCAGTTTGTGGGATCATTTATGATCTTTGTTTTTTGTCATGTTTCTCTCCGTTGTCTGATTTCCTCTGAGATCTTTCTTGCATATTTTTGAACTGATCTATGGAAGACGGGAGGGAGCATGACAGTGTTGGAAATGTTGAGATGTGGTTCACAACCATGCCCTATGTTTTGATGAACAGTGAAGGTTCTCAATGAAAATTTTAATTCTGCATGATAATGGGGTATGGGTACATGACAGTGTGGTATCAAAGCTGCGGGTTGCAACATTGGGACTAGATAGGCTAGGTGATAGTAAGTAAAGGGATTTGATTTTGAATTACTGTGTGTCTAACAAATGGTGTTGATAACACATTTTGTAGAGTCATAGTATATTTTGGAAGAGTAAGTTGTGGTACAACCATGAGAACCCATGATGGATATGATGCTCAAGACGCCTATGAGCATGCGCGAGTTTCCATGGGGGAAAATGTCCAAGTTGGAAATGATGACATAGAGTGTAATGGAAGGAGATTCCAAGAGACACCATCGAATATTATAGCCACTATGAGAAACCTGATTATAGCTCAGGAAGAGCATCATCAGTTGAATGCTGCTATGCTATAGATTTTGATAGACTTGCAAAGAAAGATAGACTCTAGACAGGGTATAGTAAAACCCGAAGGCTTTAAGAGAAGTACCAAAAGAAGAAGAAGGACTGCTAGTAGATCATCTGAGTCAGGAGAATCAAGTGGGGATTCAAGCTCTTCATCTCGCAAGGGAAAGAGGAAGAGGCCCCATAGAGATCACTCTCAGGTTGAATTTAAGAAGGATAAACCTTCTACATTTTATGGCGAGGTGAAGACAGGACAAGAAGCTGAAGCTTGTCTTCTTGGAATAAAGAAGTACTTCCAAGTTCAGGATTATTCAGGGAATATGAAGGCAAGGGTTGCCATATTAATTTTGAATGGAAGGGAATCCATCTGGTGGGAGCACTTCAAGCAAGTAAGAAGGATCAGTGAAAGGAGACTTAAGTGGAAATGGTTGCAGAAGTATTTCAAGTAGAAATACCTCTCTAATAGATACTATGATGACAATATCAAAGAATTCCATGAGCTGAGACTGGGACATTAGACCATGGAAGAGTATGCGAATAGGTTCCTAGAACTGTTGAGATATGTCAGGTACATCAAATATGAAAAAGTGAAAATTCATCGTTTCCTGAGTGTATTTCCTCATTCTTACAAAGATAGAATTGATTTTTATGAGCCTAGAACTCTTGAAGAAGCAATTAGGAAGGATAATTATTGCTATGAGAAAATCAAAGGGAAAAATGATTATCATAATTCATGGAAAGACAAGAAGAATGAGAAGACAGACCAAAGGAAGAAAGGGTTCAAACCTTCTAGCTTCAGAAATCAGCAGAGACAGCCATCCTAAGCGGAAAAGAAACTAGCTAGAGTGGTGGGATAAAGAGCAAGAGATCCACAACAGAACATAGAACCACTCCAATGTTGGAGATGTGGAGGACCCCACATGTGTAGGAATTTCCTACTGGAGAATGAGAGTGCAAGGCCAAATTACAACATTCAATAAGTGGAAACCGTGGGTAAAGTAGCAAGGGTCATCCCTAGGATTTATGCAGCACTGGAGAGGACTGCCAGGAAGATCACCAATCAACTATTGTTGAAGTTGCAGGTAAGATTGTTGAGCAATTTGTTTCTATCTTGATTGACCTTGGTTCTACTCATAGTTACATTACTCCTATAGTAGTGGATATTTGTGTCTTTAAGAAACTAAAGCATAGCAAATCTTGGTTAGTTCAGCTAGATACTGGAACTAAGAGAAAGGTGTGAAGTGGTGGAGAAATGTTGATTGGTTATGAATCGATTGGCCACTTGTGTAGATCTGAATGTTATACCCATTGGTTCTTATGATGATCTCATTGGAATGGATTGGTTAGAAGCTCATAGAGTAAATCTTGACTGTTATAACAAGGATTTTGACTACCTGGATGAAGAAGGAAACCCAAGGATTGTGAAAGGAATTCCAAAGGTGATTTCTGTGAGGCAGGTTTCCACAATACAGTTGAAGAAGTTCCATAGGAAAGGTTTCCAATTATATGCAGCTCATATTCTAGAGGCACCAGAGAGTGAAACTCCTAGGTTGGAGGAATTTCAGGTGTTGCAGGAATTCAGGGATGTGTTTCCTGAGGAGTATCTAAGGCTTCCTCCAAAAAGGGACATTGATTTCACAATTGAACTTGTGCCAGGAGTAGCACTAGTGTCCAAGACACACTACATAATGAGTACACCAAAAATTCTAGAGTTGAAGATGCAAATGCAAGAGTTGTTGGAGAAGAAGTATATCAGGTCGAGTGTGTCCTCGTGGGGAGAACCAGTTCTATTTGTAAAGAAGAAATATGGTACAATCAGGTTGTGTATTGATTACAGATAATTGAACAAGGTTACAGTAAAGAACAAGTATCTGTTTCTAGGATTGATGACCTCTTTGATCAAATGAGAGGAACAAATGTATTTTCTAAGATTAACTTGAGGTCGGGTTACCATCAGGTGAGAATAAAGGATGAAGACATTCATAAGACAACCTTCAGAACAAGGTATGGACATTATGAGTTTGTAGTGGTGCCATTTGGTCTCACAAATGCACCAGCTACATTTATGTGCCTTATGAATATTGTCTTCAGCAGGTATCTAGACAATTTTTTTCTTGTTTTCCTTGATGACATTCTTGTTTATTCTAAGAATGAGGAAGAACACGAAGAGCATTTGAGATTGTCATTACACTTGCTTAGGGAGCATCAATTGTATCCAAAGTTGAGCAAGTGTAACTTCTATAGAGATAGAATTCAGTATTTGGGTCACATTATCTCAGAAGAGGGTATATCCGTGGACCCTAAAAATATAGAATCCATTATGAATTGGCCTACTCCAAGAAAGGTGACAGATGTGAGATCTTTTATGGGACTTGCAGGATGCTACATGAGATTCATTGAAGGATTCTCCAAGGTTGCACATGCCATCACTTCTTTGTAAAAGAAGGGGATAAAGTTTGAATGGAAATTAAGTTGTGAAGAATGCTTCCAACAGTTGAAGAATATTCTCACCGGTGCACCAGTATTGAAAGTTGTAGACCCAAAGAAATATTTTGTGGTGTGTACTGATGCATGTGGTTAAGGTCTTATAGGATTCCTTATGCAAGACAATCATGCTATATGTTAGAAGTCAAGAAAGTTGAAGGAGAATGAGAAGAACTACACTACTCATGATCTAGAACTTGTAGCCATAGTACATGCTCTCAAGATGTCGAGGCATTAATTGATGGGCAGAAGATTCAAGTTAAGGATAGACCATTACAGTCTAAATTATTTGTTTGATCAACCTAATCTAAATGCTAGGCAAGCTAGATGGCTGGAGTTTTTATGTGAGTTTGATTTTCAAATCAATCACATAAAAGGAAAAGAGAATAAGGTAGCTGATGCACTCGACAGGAAGGTGCAGGAAATGCATGCAGTATCTCTTAGTATTTTCCAATCAAATTTGAGGCAACAGATTGTTAATCATATTGCTATAGATGAGATGTATGTGCAATTAAAAGACAAATTCTAGTAGAAAAGTATTGAGAATAAGTATTAAGGATATAAGTTGGAAGAAGATGGAATTCTTTCGTATAAAGGAAGAATTTACATTCCAAATGTAGTAAATTTGAGGAGAGTTGTTATGGATGAGATCCATCAAGCTCCATATTATGGTCACCCAGGATATCAAAAGAAAAATGCTATAGCCAGAAAGCAGCACTTTTGGCTAGGGATGAAAAGGGACATAGCTGAATACATTTCAAGGTGCATGAAATGTCAGTAGGTAAAGGTTGAACATCAACACCCTGCAGGTTGGTTGCAGCCTTTTCCAGTTCCAGAATGGAAATGGGAAGTTATTTCCATGGATTTTATTACAGGATTGCCAATGAACTGGAGACAACATGATTCCATCATGGTTGTGGTGGACAAGTTGACAAAGGCAGCGCATTTTATACTGGTTAAGTCTACGCATAAGACTAATGACATTGCAAAGATATTCATGCAGGATATTTTCAAATTGCATGGATTGCCTAAGGAAATAGTCTCTAGCAGAGATGTCATGTTCACTTCCAATTTTTGGAAGGGGTTGTTTGTGGATTTGGGTACAAAGATGAATTTCAGCACTGATTACCATCCTCATACTGATGGGAAGACATAGAGAATTAACCAAGTGCTGGAAGACATGCTTCTCATGTATGTGATGGATAAACCAACCAAGTGGGAAGATTATCTACACCTGGTATAGTTTTCTTATAATAATGGGAAACAAGCATCTTTGGGGATGAGTCTGTATGAATATTTGTATGGCAGGAGCTGTTGAACACTAGTGACTTGGGATAATCCACTGAACAGGATTTTGCTTGGTCCAGAATTGCTCAAGGAGATGGAGCAAGAGGTTGTAAAGCTTAAGCAGAATATGAAAGCAACCTAGGATAGATAGAAAAGCTATGCTGATAAGAATAGGGTGAACAGAGAGTTCAGTATTGGGGATCATGTTTACCTTAGAGTGAGGGAAAATAAGTGTTCCTTGAAGTTTGGTAGTTGTGTCAAGATTTCACCCAGATACTGTGGGACATTTGAAGTGCTTGAAAGAATAGGGCTAGTTGCATATAGAATTGCATTGCTTGCTAGCACTACGACTCAAAATATTTTTCATGTTTCCTTGCTTAAGAAATATATACATGACCCTAACCATGTGGTAAATTGGGATGTGATTCAGGTGGAATTAGAGGGAGAGTTCCGAATCGAGCCAATGCGCATCCTCGACAGGAAGGTCACCATGCTCTGGAATAGCACCATAGGACAGGTAAAGGTGTAGTGGGAGCACTACAGTGCTGAAGAGGCTACGTGGGAGTGGGAGGATTCCATGCGAATGGCACACCCATTTTTGTTCAAATATGCGGAGTACTGAGGCGATGCCAGTGTAGCATTTTGTTCAATTTTGCAAGCACAGAGGATAGTGCTATTGAAGGGGGATGGGAATGTAACACCCCGGTTTTGACCCAGTTGCATTAATTTATATGATGTAAATACTATATTGAATCATGACAAGGATATCAAGGCCAAGGCCCTGTCATTGATTAAGGTTTGGCATATAGGTGATGATGGTGATGCTTATGGTTTCTGTGCTAAGTCAAGCACATTTGTAAACATCATATAAATATTAAAATTAATGAAAAACCGACATCCATATATGTCAATGCAATGAATAATGAGATGGGGGCATGATTTTCCTAAGGATAAGGGGGTGGGGGAGTCTTAACCTTGAACCAGTTGGGGAAATACATGTGTCATGGGTAGAACCCATCAGAATTGTCAACTACCCTCTTTCTTGTCTTCTCTTCCCAACCATTTATTTTTCTAGAAGGTGGTTGAGGTATTTATTTCTTGGAAGGGGAAGAGTATGGGAAAATTTGAATTGATAGAGCACCTAGTCCTAGAATGGCATGTTTTACTTGCATGGATAAGAAAACACTAGAATCGTATGCCAGTGTTGACCCATGCATTCACGTTTTGCATTTCCTCTCATGATTCGAGAGCTATAGGACATTCTAGTTCATCCATATTCATTCTCCATTCACGAGGGGAAGCTCTTTAGCAATTGAGATCTTTCGGTGTGTATCCTTCATGTTTTACGAGTTTTTAGTGACAATGTGGTAGTAGCAGAGCTCTACCTATGTGTATCCATCGCATTCTATGAGTATGTTCCCTTGGAAGGACTGTGATTGTTGTGTTGTAGTGTTATCTTAAAGTACAGAGTGTATGCGACCTTGTTACTCATGTTCTAGAGTAAGCCTATGTTGTAGAGTCTCCCTGTGGTTGTTGTATTGTGCACCCTGGTTCGAGTCTGAACTATGTGCAAGGATTAGGAATGGGAGAGACATAGGATGTGCTTGATAAACCTAGTATGGAACCTCACAATAAGATAAGAGTGTCTTGGTCTTGTGAAGGTGTTCTTAGCTCTGTAGATGAGCTCACTAGCTTAGCAATTCTTCCTTCCCATTTCCTTGGAATCCTGATAAACCCAACGGGGAAGATGGTTTGAGTGTGTACAGTTTGATAAACCCATCTGTTGGCTTGGTTGTGTCTTGATGTGGTTGAACTAGTGTGTAACCTTTGGTTGGTCAGTTTGATAAACCCAACTGCAAATGTTGGCTTGTCTAGGTAGTCTGATAAACCTTGTAGTGAGATGGTTTGAATGTGTACAGTTTGATAAACCCATATATTGGCTTGACTGGTCCTTAAAGGTGAAGGTTTGCTTGACTGTGCTCAGTCTGTGAACCCAACTATGAGATGGATTGGCTAGGAGGCCTGTGAAACCCATCTGCTAGAATGTTTTACCCTCGAACCTGATAATCCCAACTGTGTTGGCTTGGCTGAGTGTTATTGCAGCTTGGCTATGTATGATTCTGCTAGTGTTCCCTCATTCCAAAGGAAATCATACCCAGCTCGGGGGTGGCAGTGTTGTTGAGAGACTAAGGAGCACATTGGCTTATGGTTGGGTGGAACGTTGCAGTGACATAGCTGGTTGTGGGACAAGTTCTGTTTAAGATAAGTGTTCTTGTCTATGTTACTATGTTATTCTCTGCAATTGCATTTCTTGTATTGTAAATTGCTTGATGGAATGTCATGAATATGTTTTTATGTGGAATTGATGGATTTTTCCTTTGAGTAACTGCAATTATAGGCATCTATGTATGTTATTCCATCAATGCATTTCGAGGTAAGTTGCAGGGTAGATTGGCCAGATCGGTAACGGCCTGAATGATTAGATCGATCTATGAATTCAGTGGAAAAGATGAGTTTTCTACTAGAAATCTTCCATTGTGCAAATTTACAGGTTTTCAGAATGCGAGATGTGGAATGATGTTTCGCGGATTTTGGTTTTTGCAATTTCCTCTTCGCAAATTGCAGGATGCAGGATGTGGAATTGTAGTGTCGCAATTTCCTCATTCTCATTCCTGCAAGTCAAAATATCCGTGCCATTGATCTTCGTGGGATGATTCTCTATCATCGATCTATTTCTGATGCGGGATGTGGGATGCAGGTTGTGGAAAGTGATATTTCAATTTTTGTAACTTTTGACCCCAAACTTGGTCTTTCTGCACCGTCGATCTTTGCAGGTGAATTCTCTCCAGTCTACGGGATCATTTACGATCGTTGTTTTCTGTCACATTTCTATTCCCCGTCCAATCTCCTTTGAGATTTTTCCTTGCATATTGTCGAACTAATCTATGAAAGACAGGAGGCAGTGTGACAGTGTTGGAAATGTTGATATGTGGTTCACGATCATACCCTGTGTTTCGATGAACAATGAAGTTTCTCGATGAAAATTTTAATTATGCATGATAATGGGGTATGAGTACATGACAGGTGCTAGACATACCCTGGAGAAATCAGGGTGCAGTTGTTGATGAGGATCCAATGGTGATTTGAGCGTAGTTGCGGAATGAGATCGGACAGACCATAGAAGATCAGGGATCACAATGGTTGACGAGGATTCCTTGGGGAATGTATCGCAAATACAAATTAAGACCTAGGAAACCAAACTATAAAGGAGCATATGCGAGGAGGGAGGACACTTTTGAGTATGCTAGGAGTGAATGAACTTGTTCTATGTGAGCACTCTATGAAGTGTTAAGCAAGAGTTGAGAGAAATACTTGTTGCGTGAGAACTTTGTGTTAGTGTTAGGAAAGTGATTTATGCCTAGAAAATGAACTAAGGTTAGGTGTCTCCACTCTTGGCGCACATAGTTTAGCTCAGGCATGATTGAGGACAAAGTAGATTTGTGCCTAAGCTACAGATGGGTGGAACATGGTTGTTCCCCTTTCATTGCGTCTCACCTTACAAACATGTTCCATTATTGGGTTTTGTTTCTATAAATATATTGAGCTTAGGGTATGTTTGTATATGTGTAAATATTTATTTCAATGTCAATAAAATGATAAATAACATATTTAGGTTTATTGATGGGAATGATGCTTATGAACGGGTGCACTCATACGTTGTTTGAATGATTGTGCCTTGCATTTGGTAAAATGGTAAGTCAGATGGTGTATTATTGTTTTGTACAGAGTTACCTATATGTTGTGTGAATTCTTGTGATTGATGAACTCATGGAATGTCTGTGTGTGTATGAATGTATGTTTCAATGTTGTAGAAATGATAAAGGAATCTTTAAGTTTTATGATAAAATCATTGCTCATGACCTGGTGTATTCTCATATGACTATGTTTTCATTGGTTATGTAGTGCACTAATGGTATGCTACCCTGCTTTGTTAAATCAAGCTGTGACTGAAATGAATTCCTAGTAGAGTAATACACATACTCTGTTTGATGTTTTGCTTTTGGGTTTTATCATTCTCCAAAGAGAAGTATTCATGTTCTGTTAGGTATGGTTAAGAATGCATTGGATGCATAGATCGGTGAAGATGTATGTAATGCACCTACTCTATTTTAATTCACTGTAACTTGTATGTTGATATAGTTTCATAGAAAGGGTTACTCTTGCTTGGTTGAAAGTTGTGACTGTATTTAGATACATGTCTTATGAGGTTATAGAAGCCATGCTATGTTCTAAAGGTATGATATTCTCCCCTTGGTCAGACGACCTTTATAACTACTCTAAATTATGCTCAGTGGTGAGCTACTTGGATGTGTTATTGATCTATTGTCAATAACTAGTGGTAAGGGACCCTGAGGGGAATCCTGAATGTTGCTCAGGGTTAAACCCTTCCTTTCCTAGGGAAGCCCCTGTATAAGATCTGTGGTCCTTAAATGAAGGGAAAATGGTGAAAAAAAGTGTGGTAAGTAGCCACTAAACCCACTTCAGAATTCCTAAGCTTGAATTCAACCTAAATAACGAACTAGGCCTAATTCTGTAATTCCACTAAAGGTGAACCATCCATGGTTTTCCCTTAAGGAAACACACAGTAGAACAGTTTAAAAAGTGTAAGGAAATAAATTTATTAAGTTTATGTGCTTTCCACAATCCGCATTGCGGAAGTGAAATTACGGAAGGGTAAATTTTGGAACGGATTACAGTCTTTCTGTAATGCGCAACTCACATCTAATCTAGATTGATGGTCGAGGTTTATTCCACAAGGAGTTAGTGGTGCGAAATGATTTGTGCAGAAAGAGGAAGTTAAAATGTAATGATCTTAAGTGTTTCCGCAACCCGCAATCCACATCGTGGAAAGCGGGAGGGGGAAGGTAAAAATGTATAAATATAAGAGTTTTGAAATCCAAAATACATATTGCGGAATGAAGAAAGTGAAAAAGGAAAAATATAAAGTAATGTGGGCATTTCGAAATCCAAAATCTGCATTGTGGAGTGCAGAATGAGGAAAGTGAAGAAAGAAAAATAAATACAAATTAATATCGGATTTCTGAAACTTGAAATCCACATTGTAGAATGTGAAAAGTGAAAAAGGCAATATATAAAGTAATATGGGCTTTCCAAAATCTAAAATCAGCATTGCAGAATGGAAAATGAAGAAAGTAAAAAAGGAAAAATATAAAGTAATATGGGCTTTTCGAAATCTGAAATTCGAATTATGGAAGCAGAATGCAGAAGGGAACTTTTAATTACGAAAGAAACCTTTTAATTATAGAAAGGACTGTTGCATAAACAATTAAGCATAGGAATGAATGTTAAAGGAAGATTCATGGGCCATGCC
>LPNX010667578.1:649282-686484 GCA_001517045.1 Pseudotsuga menziesii
GTAATTAAAAAATAAATCAAAGATAGCAAAAAGTATTAAGTCAAAGTAAACATATATGTTATTTTATAACAAAATATATAAATAATAATTCATTTCTAAACTCAAGTAAGAACTAATAGAAAGTTCCTGGTTATCAAAAATTAATATATATTACATAAAGATTAAACTAAGAGTTATTTTCAAGAAAGTACTAAAATCTTGATTTAACTGAAGATAACCAACTTCCCATTTTGCCAAAGAATATATATAAAAGAAATAGCTAAGAGAGGCCATGGGGATTTGATCATTATTCCTGTATGGGATTGGAGAAGACTTCCAATACTAGTACTTAGAGAATACAAAGCCTAATTTCATAAGACCAACAACCTCATTCTTAGGTGTTCTAATTTTCTCTTGCATGTTGGAGCCAGCTTAGGGGGATCCGATTAAGAACCAAGAACGGTTCTAGGTCAAGGATTGGAGGAATGTGGTAGTTATAAGGTCATCTAGTTACCATTCCATAGGTCATAAATATAGTATTTCCTATTAATTTTGTGTTGAAGTGTGTAGGGTGATAGAGCTATTACAAGCTATACAACTGCATGTAAGAGGTTTACCCTATGTCAGGTTTTATTTATGCTTTTAAATACGCGTACAGGATGAGATTACAGTCATCAAGATTTGTTTCGGAAGCTGTAAATCATCTTTCATAAAATTGAATAAATGTTTTGAAATGTTTTATGATTTAGAATAGAATCTAGGATTAATTTCTTATAAGGATTATCATAATTTATTTCCAAATCTTTTGCAAATGTATTAGGGTTTAGGCTAGAATCTAGGATTAATCCCTTATAAAGATTATGATAAATGTTTTACAAACATCTTAAACTTCATTGAATCCACACATCAATAGTTAAAAATATGAACCATATATCCTAGAAACAAAACCCTTTAAGAATCAAACAATTATTTAACCATTTAAAAATATAGGAGAGAATCATTTCTCCAAGCGTAGATCGCTCCAACAAAGCAAGCTCGTGCTGGAGCTCATTTTATAAACCTAGAATAAATGCTTAGCATAATCCACACAAGGTTTAAAAATTTATCCAATAAATAAACCATCATTTAAATAAACATTTACATGTCAGCGAGAACAAAATAAATTCATGATAGGTCAAATATCTTGGAGCCCAAATCCATGATATCAATATTTCCAGAACTACGAATAGAACTCCATATACTACACATAGCATTGGCTAAAATCCTGTTTAAACCATCAAAAATAAATAAATAAAATTACATAACCATCCATATAAGCAAACTAGGGTATCATTATTCCAACCAACTATCAAATCCCATAGAGATGTTTTCTAGCCTTCCTTTGAAAGGAGTGGTCACGTTTCCAGCTTTGGAATATAAATCCACCAGAGTGACATTTAAAAATTAAATAAAAGAACATAGTTAAGGATTTTCCCGTGCTTCTATAGAGAAGCAAAAAAAAACCAAAGATCTTCCACTCCAACAACAAATACAAAACAAAAATACCCATAGTTCCATTGCTGGCAATGACACTTTTAATGCAAAACCCATCCACCATAACAGAAATGAAATTCTCACCGGAAACGATTTCCTAGCTAAATTTAAAGTAACAAAAAAACTTTGATAACAATTTCTGTAAATCAAATCCATTACATTTTCCCAGATATTCTATAAACACATGGAGCAAGCATTTTAATCACAAATTGTTCCACCCTGAAAACCTTAACTAGGGGAATGTATAGGATACACTAATAACTTAAAATAAAAAGCATATATTTTTAAACCCACATAATTAATTCATTATTCACCCAGTAAAAACATTAAATCTTGAAAGAGAACACCTGTACAAACTGACATTTCCAGAAAATGGGTTTTCACCCACGGTCAATTTTTAATTTAAAAATTTATCCATGCTTGAATAGGCTCGTAAAACACTAAAACCCCATGAAATTGCTGAGCACCATTTTCATTCACAAACCTTTGTAACATATGAATAGAAAACCCTTAAAACCCAAACAGAGAATCCCAATTTTCCCTTTGAAACACAAAACGACCAACCAAAGGTCAAGGGCATATGAACTTGGGGCTTACCAAGCTTTGCTTGAGGGGTTTCCCCTTCCCTAGTTGCAAGGCTATTCAAGGCAGTGGAAACTTGCCATGAAAACCAGTTAGATATCAGAGCATGCTTCAGAAAAATAATAAGCAAGTAATATTTTTAAACTACAGGGAGGAAGAAGCGTACACCTGAGAAGCATTGTGAACCCTGTAACTCCATTGACCATGCCTCTGCCAACGAAAACCCCAACCAGGGAGCTCGTTCCACTCACTTATTCTAGCATGAAAAAGAGTGTTTCAAAACCCTAGTGAATCACATATGTACCTAAGCCAACGTGGGAGGTGGCCACGAGGCTTCCACCTGAATTTCATTAAAGTTATACCCACCCCACTAGTATTTAGATAAATTATCCACTTCCTATAGTTGTAATTCCCTTCTTGTTTATAAGTGTGCATGCATACATAACTTTAGGTTTAAAGATCAACACCTTTAGTCTTGATCAACTTACTTCTTTAAAGCCATACACTCAACATAGGGTTGGTACCTAGCACCTACAAACAATGAGTTCCTCATGCATTAGTTCATAACAAACTAAGTAATCCGAAGTCATAGCAGTCCTTCATACCTTTCTGATTGAGTCATATGTAAATCCATCTACTATTTTCCCTTTAGAAGTAGAGATAAGTTAGCCATGACATTTTAGTAAACATGACTAGGTTTCGTATTAAACATCCATTATAACTAGTATGAAGTAAGTAGGAAAGGAATAACAATAAACACTATTACAATATACAAGAAAACATCTATATATAAATAACCAATAAAAAATCACAGTAAGAAAATAGGTCACCACGCAGTAATCCAAGAAATGAATCCAGACCAAAACAAATATAAGTATCTCTTTTAATAAGTTTTATTGACCATACATTTTTTTTGTTGCCGATTTAAGGGACATTACCAATGGTATCAGAGCCCAGTTTCGAACACTTAGAGACCTTATGGGACCACTACTGAACATCCACTGCAGAAATATATATTTCAAAACTTTATTGTGATTTTTAAACTAACAGAATAATATTGTTACTGATTGTTTGAACTGTAGATATAAAGAGTAGTACAAATCATATACACATAAGAGAACAACATTCAATGTGGGAACCTAAATTCCCCACCCTGAGAAGAAGAAATCGTGGTGGAATTGAATTCCAACTTAATGAAGACTATACTAAGTCTACAAGTAGATCTATAGAGTTTTAAAGATACTAACATGAATAAAAGGTGAGAACAAAAAGCAATAAATGAATATCTACTTTAGAACTTGAGAGGGTTAAAACCCCATAGACATTCCACCCACTCATTAAACAAATCCAAAGAAAATTATCATCATAAAAGAAGGACAAGCATTACAAGAGAGGAGAGATGAGAAGAACACACCCTTGACATCATAGAAGAAGAATATAAAAGTTCTTTGAGTGATGGCTCACCCTCTCCTTGCAAGAAAAGGCGAAAAAATGATGATGGCCTTCAAGGATAATTTTGAAAGATCAAAGCCCCAACTTATGAAGGGGAAATGAATACTGGAGAGAAGGATGAAAAATGGCTCCTAGCTATGAATAAATACTTTTGAGTACATAATTAATCCAACAAGATGAAATCATGGCTGGCCATTTACAGCTTGAATGGAAAGGCATCTAGATGGTGGAGAGACCTGAAACATATTAAGAGGGATGAAGTAAAGGATATCAGATGGAGAACTTAAAGCAAAATATTCCAGGAAAAGTACATGTATGAAATATTGACATAAAAGTAAAATAATATTACAAATTAAAGATTGGATCCCTAACTATGGATTCCCTTATCAACATATTTTTAGACATTCTACACTATGTACCTTACATAAAGGACGAAAAGTTCAAGATACAACATTTTTTTGGATGACTCCCTCCAAAGTTTTGAGAGAGAATTGAGTTTGATATGCCCAAAAATCTAGACACCACCTTGCACAAGGCTAGAAATTGTTATGAACATGGACAACTAAGAAAAGAAAATATGAATAGAAATCGAGAAAGATTTAGGACTTTATCAAAAAACCGAAAACCCAGTTCTAAGCCACATCCCTACAGGAAACAAAACAATAGTTTTCCACCTAACAGAAATTTCAAAAAACCTGGTGCAGAACCAATTGTGCCTGCACCAAATGAAAACATAACAACAACAAATAGAGGATCCAAGGCTTCCCCACTGCAGGTTAGCTAATGGAAATTTCAAGGGCCCCATTATGCTAAAGATTTCTGTTATAGAGAAAACTTCCTATGGCTTGGGGTGTACCACAACAGACAGAGAAACCACGAAAATCAAACCCTTCCCCATATGCAAGAGAAATAAAACATCTAACACTAAAGGATCTCGAAACATACCTTATTCCGGACGGTTGTAGTAGATCCCCATTGAGCTTTTTCCAATCCCGCTTGCGTTAGCAATTTACTCTCAACAACAATAAATAAGGCAAGCATTCTATATAATATAGTGTTAGGCCTACTCTAGAATATATAATCAATGATACATAAGCAATTAAATACATTCATGGATTCAATATTAATTTAAATGCACATCATTGGATATGAAAATATATTTCTATTAAGTAAATTAGAGATTACATAAGTGACAACCTCTGTCGGCACGTCTGCGAATCGGAGAAACTAAGTCCCCCACCTACGCCTCCACCACCTCAATCCTCCATCTCTTGATAGCAAGCTCACATGGAAAGGAATAACTGGGAAGAAAAAAAAGTGCTCCAAGGGACAAAGGGATGCAGAATCAAGTATAAGAAAGCTACAACAACAATGGACTATATTTTTCTTGCTCTTCAATTCCTCTTCTTCAATGTATCCAAAGGGTTCCTTATATAGTGCTTCAATGGGGTAATGGAAGCTCAAATACGAGCAATCTTGAGGCATTTGGAAGGCCAAGAGACAAGTAATTCAGATCCACATCAAGGAAAAATCCAAAAATATTTGGCCTTTTGCACACATCCCGATGTAGGCGGGTTTAAGGGTAATATCTATGTATATACACGAGAAAGGGATTGAAAGTCACGTACTACAAACAATAAGTGTTTTTAGGGATGATATTGCAAACATAAAAGGTACAAAAATAGTCCATGGGTTCCAAATAGTCTGCAGAGGGACAAGGAAGGCCATAAAAGTGTGATCAACCATGTGTGGTAAAGTCAGTTGTAACAAATTCCCCCTAATGTGTGAGGTCAGAGGGGTAACATGATGGCTGAAATACATTATAAATCCATCCTAGAAGTGGAGTGATGAAGAACCAAGTAGAAGAACCATCCATCCATTAGTATAATACAGTAATCAAACTCTGCACATGACTGTAAATACATATAGCAGTCTCGGATACATAAGTGTACAATGGCCATGAATAGGCATGATGTACAAACTGTGACATGTGTGGTCATCGCCACGTATAATATATAATAGATCAGAATATCCATGATGAAGATATACAAAGGACCAATATCTCCATGAAAGATGAAGATATACCATGGATCAAGATCTCCATAATGGCTGAAGACATATGACATACACTAGAATCAAGTCACAAGAGATGAAATCTCATAAACACTGGCACGATCAAGGAGGTAGCAAATTCCACCAATCTGGAAAGTCTTGTACACAAAATGATATGAGTACATGTCCTACTATTTGAATAGAGATGTCAAGGTTGAACATAGTAGTCCATCGTTTGATTTCTGGTCGTTGATGTATACCATTAACAGATGCGAGATCACCCACCAATAATGAAAATGGGAATCAAGGTACTAGAGTGCAATCTAACAAGTGCGAATAAATGTGTTGAGGTCGAACACTTGGAAGAATCCATTGATCAGGGGACATTGATTTATTTCCAAAACTGTCGATGGCGAGAGAACCTACCATTGATGACTGTAAGTCTCAAGGCACTCAAATGAATCTAGAATGCTATCCCAGAATAAATGATCTGAAGTCGATGGGATGGAATCCGCTGGAAGGAGGGAATTAAGGCATCCCCCATCAACCAACACGAGGTACTCAGCAATGCTGTGTAATGTGGAAGGACTCGAACAAGATGTGCAGGAACTAGTAATAGTACCAGGGATGGCCGGCATGAAAATTCAATACAACTAAGGAATAGATGAATCAGGTTTCAAATTCCTTCAAACAAGAGCATAAAGGTGAATGGTGACTGAATGTAGGTAGCATAGATTCGATATACAAAACTGGGACATCTCCGCGACACATGAGGCATTGACAAAGGCTCCATAGGGACTGTAAGATTAACTAGTTGGTGGAGATAAACTCAGAGATACGAGTACAACTCCTAAAGTCAAAATACTAACCCAATCAACGGATTTGATATACAATTCTCTATTCAAAGGTGACATGACTTGACTCCTACCAAAGATAACATCTTTTCCTATCTGGATTTTTTGATTTTTTGGGACTTTTTCAGATATTTTGAAAATCTTGAAAAATAATAAAAGTGATTTATAGTTACAAATATAGGAGGAGATGAGTGTCAAAGGGAAAACAAACTAGTTCCAAGAAGTGGAACATACCTATGCTCAATGCAAGGAAACATGTGCAGGATAACGACACTCGGGGGAAAGTCCTCTCCTGGTAAAAAATGGGAAATCAAGCTGCAAAAGATATATAAAATGACTCTGCTTGGATGGACATTAGACAAGATTGGGCTATATGGATGATAATCAAATTCAGGGAAGCTGGCATAAGGCTCAATAAGGAAAGAAAAACTCATGATAATGCAATTACAACTTGACATATACAAGGGAGTCATGGGGAAAAGGCCAACATAAAGGTCAAGAGGAGTATGAAGCTCTTGCTCAAAGTCATGGAAGTACTATACAAAGGACTCCCACACCCTAAAGGAGAAATGTCGGCATGGACACCAAATGCAAAATAAGATCTAACTAGGGTACCCATGTATGGTAAAGCTCTACCATTCACAACATGTCACTTCTAAAAATAGCAAGAAGGTTTTGTGACAAGATAGAATGGGTTCATACCTAAGGTTAAAATGAAATGGTCATAAGTTTATGCAAATGAAAAAGGATGTGAAACCTAACCTATATGCTAGTTTAGACATAATACCTATTGTAGGCATGAACAGTTCAGAGCCACAGTCAAAGCACACTCAAAATGGATTCCTACAACATCAAATTAGTTCAAACAGTCCAAAATGGTAAAAAACTATAGAAAGTGGGTAAAAAATTCAAAATTTTTCTATAAATAGTTAAAAATTTAAAAATTTTCATATCATTTTAAATTTTTACCCAACATAGTGTATTTGAGCTCAGAACTTCAGAAGCAAATTTTGGGAGCATCATCCAACATAATCTCTCCTCATTTGATCCAACTAAATTCTCATGCCCTCTTCTTCCATTTTCATGCAAATCTTTTGAATTTTCATGGTTCATTTTATTTTTTAATTCATCCATACTTTTTCATTTCGGCCCACACAGAAATCAGTATTTTGTTTGTGTATAGGGATCACCATACGTGGAAAAAGCACCGAAATCCGCATACATGCGCGGATGTTTTGAGAACAGTCACGTATAGGGCCACAAAAAGGTTTTCAAAGGAAAAATTGATCAAAACTTTGGTTTTTTGTGTAAGATGGTGTTAGATTGGAGGGAAAGAGAGCATGGTGATGTGGAGGAGGCTATGCAAGGTGATCTTATGGCCTAACAAGCATTATGGGCATGTGGTTTATACATGTTTTGGTGTCTTGGCATCTTGAGGGACAAACCAAGACTACTCCAGTTACTGGTGGACTACTGGGATACAAAATCTAAGACCTTTTAGATAGATGGGATGTCGCTCAGCATAGAGGTTGAGGACATAAAATTTTTCACTGGTTTGTCCTGACGAGGAGAGATGGCGAATCTCCGATCTCATGGGCCAGGGGGCAGGATAACTATTGATGAGTACATAGCTGTGTATTACTTTCTGGAGATGAAAAAGGTTGGGAGTCAAATCCCGATAAACTCTATCCATATTCTGGGGCTCAAGGCCATACTTTTGGCATTAGGTAGGATTGCAGGGTTGGATTCATTCCACCAGGCCTCGCAGCCAATTATGTTCTATGTGGTAGACTATATGCGAACTACAGTGTATGAATGGAGTATGACGTTGTTGAGTAACATGAAACAACAGCTCAGTGACTGCAAGATGAGTAGGGTGCGTAAGTTTGGTTTTAGTAGTATACTAAGCACATTCTTCTTTAAGTGAGTGCCAGGGCTAAGCCATAGGGTGGAAATTTATCCTCATGGAGTTCGGGATCCAGCCCAATGACACTAGGAAAATATCATGCACATACTGGGCAGAGGTAGGGTGGCTAACCCATACCCAGCATAATTCTTTCCATGGTGGTAGAGACAGATCGTCGCCATAGACGACTACCCCTATGCAGAGATAGAATTTCATAGAGATCCAGATATGCCGCTACCACCAGGAGTAGCTTATGGCGACATAGGTAAAGAATCCCAAACCCACTTTTTAAGTTTTGAGATATTTAATTGTTTTTGTGTTTTTTGATATATTGACTCAAAAGACATATTTTTGGTGTGATGACACATAGTGACAATCTGTCATGTATGCAAATGAAGGACCATGATGGACAGAAGGCTTCCTTCATCATTTATGGAGGGGAATATGAGATGATATCATGGGTGCCGATTCAGAGTGGATGCTCCACAGCATCCACACGAACTTCATTCACTTGACACAGAGGGTACCCATGGCGCAAGTCAAGGACTTTCCTGAGGCCATGCAGTGTCAGGTGGTTGGTGTACCACGAGCATGGGTTCAACTCTTTCGATGGCTAGCTAGAGCTGTAGTGCTATATCATGATCAGAATCCCCCTCCTCCTCAGGCTTAGAGACCTAAGTGTATTCATTTTTGTATGACCGTGTATTATATGTTGGTGGCTCGAAAGCCAGAATTTTGTATATGACACTTATGTATTATGATGTCACCTTTTTGGATATTAATGAAATTTTTTTATGATGATTGATTTTATTTATATTTACATGTGTGTAAAATGTATGTTTGTGATATGCTTATGGTTTATAAAACAAATGCTAATCTAACACATAGTCAGCATAAGAGTCAGCAACATGATTAAAAAATATTAGAACATGAATATATGTTATATTCTCAAATTTCCTTTCTAGCTATCTCACATGTAAGAATATTTGTAATAATGTCGGATCCCTAATACGATACAAGCCATTAAGCTGTGAAACCACTAACCGAAAATCAAGACGTACCTCAAGAGAATGAACACCATGTGAAATGGCATCACACAATAACTTAATAATGACACTATACTAAGCAAGATTGTTCGAAGAAGGTCGTAAACATATGCCTCCTGAAGACAATACTTGACCCATAGGAGTATAAATCACCCAAGCAGCTGAAGCTGAGTTTTGAGTGTGGCGGCTAGCACCATTAGCAAATCCTATGCACACGGAATCCTCCATCGACATCTTCCATAAAAAATAAAAGCTAATCAGCAAACCTAATCACCATAAGAAAACCTAACTACGCGATGCAAAATTGTACAATAATATACAACAATTAGCCATGGCTGAAGATCATGCATAGTACTTTTTGAGATAGAGTCCATTTTTAGGCTCTGCCAAGGCTATCCTTTCATAATCAACCAGCTTATAAGTGCCTTTCTCTAAGACTCATTTAACCATGTAAGGAGTATGCCATATGGTATTAAATTTCCCTACCCCCAAGGGTTCCTTAGCTTGATCCCACAAAAGGACCAAGTCACCTTCACTAAACCTCCTTGGACAGATAGACTTATCATACTAGACCTTGATGCGATACTTGTTAACCTATAGAGCCACTAAGGCATCTTGGCGTTGCTCATCAAGCTGCTCCAAGTCGACCAGATGCTCTTCCAATGCTGAAGTGTCAGGCAAAATCTCTACAGCTAGCTTCAGAGAAGGGATTTTGCATTCAACCAGTAGAACTGACTCCACCCAATGTACAAGATGATATGGAGAGAAACTGGTGGCAGTATTAACCGCGGTTCGATAGGCCCATAAAGCAGGATACAACATAATATGTCAATTGGTCTTGCTTTGTGTGATGGTTCATTGGAGAATAGAATTGAGTGATTTGTTCACTGCTTCAACCTGTCCATTTTCCTGAGGGTAATAAGAAGATGAATTTTGTTGCTTATACCCTAAATTGGAAGCCAACTCTTCCATCATTTTATTCTAAAAGTGCCTACCATGGTTAGTGACAAGCTCTTTTGAAATGCCAAACCGAGTGATAATCTGGTTGAAAATGAAATGCGTGATTGTCTCACCATCGGATTTAATTGTGGGCATAGCCTTTGCCCATTTCGTGAAGTAATCGATAGCCAAAATAATGTGACGATGCCCCCCAGCCAAAGTTGGGTTGCAATCCATAAAGTCAAGCCCCCACTTAGTGAAGGGACTGGCGGTGACAATAGGATGTAATGGGGCTGGATGCAAGCACATATTGCATGCAAACACCTGGCAAGGGTGGAACATTTTTACCGCATTAACACAATATTTGAAGATGGACGGCCAAAAATATCTTGCTCTCAATATTTTTTGGGTTGTAGAAAGCCTAGATAAATGACCACCACATGCCCCTCCATGGAAATCATTCAGCACAACCTCAGCCTCATCATGGGTTAAACAATGACGGAAAATGGAATCTACCCCATAGTGTTACAAAGTGTTATCCACTATAAGGTAGTTCTTATCTACATGACGTAATCGTCGTCGCTCATCCCATGAAAGGTGAGTAGGGACCTTCAATGTTTACAAATATATAATGATATCCCTGTACCAAGGGTCCAAAGTTGATATAAGGAAAATATACTCATCGACAAACGTATCCTCATAAACTTCCTCCTCCTCCAAACTTGGAAAATCATATTTAAGCTTTGCAAATATCAATGATTTCTTCAATTTTGCTGAAACGAACTTGAGATCAAACTCTTTCAAAATGACAATCCATTTCTTGTATTTTCCCCCAATCATTCTTCTAGTGAGGATGAACTGAAATGGATTGATATGAGCTATGACCAAGCTTTGGCCAAGGAGCATGTAATGTCTCAAACTCTAAACCACATGAATAGTATCCAAGGATAGCTTCTCCACATGGGAATAGTGAATTTTTTCATCTATAAGGTTTCAACTCAAATAATATATGACATTCTCATGGAGCTCATCATCCTCCTAAACCAAAACATACCAGCCATCTGCATGGACGTAGCCACATAAATCAAGAAATCACGACTATAGTTGAGTGGACTAAGCATAGGGGTCATTGCTAAGGCTTGATTAAGAGCATCAAAGGACTCCTGAACTTACTCATCCTAGTAAAAGGGGGTGTCCTTCTTCAAAATACTCATAAATCCTTTAGTCAAATTGGCAAAATTAATCACAAATCTCCGCAAGAATTTCACCATGCCTTGCAAACACTGAAGATGTCTAATATTACATGGGGAGATAATTGAATTATTGCCTCAACCTTTAAGGGATTGACTCTTATACCCTCCTTGGATATGATGAATCCTAGTAAGCGACCAACACTCACGCAAAAGATGCACTTATGAGGATTTAAACGAACCTGGTAATGAAGACATCTTTCGAATACTAATATCAAATGATATGGATGACGCAATCTCAAACAAGAGTGAGCAGGGAGATCATCCAAATATACTTTGATAATCATTTTGACATTGTGAAAAATTAAGGTCATGGTCCACTGAAATGTAGCTCCGACATTTTTAAGGATGAAAGGAATCTTCCAGTATGAAAAAGTACCCCAAGGACAAATAAATGCAGTCTTATGTTGATCCTCGGTCTAAATCTGAATCTGATTATATCCAGAAAAACCATCCATAAAGGAAAATACTTCACTCTCGGCACACTCATCCAAAATTTGATCAATAAATGGTGTGGGGAAATTATGCTTAGGACATGTGCGAATTAGATAAAGGAAATTAGTGCATATACATATCACTCCCTACTTCTTATCCACTAGAACGAGATTTAAGACCCACTCCGTCAAGGTAACGGGATAGATAAAACCAGCTTTCAATAGTTTCTCTATCTCAGCCTTAATGGCAGGTGCTTTTCTAGGATTCACAACACACAAACACTATCGAAACAGCTTTGCATCCGGATAGGTTTTAATCTCGTGTTCGACAATACGAGGGTTGATACCTGGAATCTCATCATATGACCAAGCAATGATGTCATGAAACTATTTAAACAACTGGGTATACTCCTTGATCTCATCAGGGGAACAATCCACCCCAATGTAGACATTCTCAACCTTGCCAAGATTGCAAGAAATATTGATAGGAATAGTTGGTGATAATTTAGCCATGTTTCCATCAGCCATCGGACCAGGAGATTTTAATGGAACCATGGGGCTACCAATATTCTTGCTAATAATATCCCTAAAGTCATCACACTCCATACAATCAATCTTAGGAAGAAAATATGATCGATGATGCAATTCCTCTCAAGGTTGCTCAAATCCTAACATGGCCTCAAGAATAGCTTCATCTGATGGAAAAACATCATTGAGGCAATCATGTGAGTGAGATGACTCTACTTCCCATGCCAGCAGCACATACAGGTCCTCCTCCTCTATCTGTGAAGAGGAAGGACTAGGCTTTGCAACCTAATCAAGATTCACTTGATAAGCCACCATAGTCATGTTAGTCTCAATGGGCACACTCGAAGTACTAGGTGTAGGAAGAATCCAAGGATCTTCCATATGGGTAGTGCAAAAAGACACCAAATTCAATGAGGATAAAATCCCACCAAAACTAGACCCAATCATAAGAATGGGCATGGGACAACTAAAGGTTCCCATAAGAGAAGGATACATACCTATGCCCACACTCCTAGTTGTCGGCTAAGAATGATAGATAATAGGGATAGAAGATCCCGATGATGCATTGACACTCAGATTTTGGAACGACATCTAATCAATCGTAACAATATTCCCATTAAACATAAAGCATATCACTCAAAAGAGGGAAGAAGTTATGGCTTGCATACTATACATCCAATTCCGACCCAGCAAAAGATTGTAGTCAAGGGGCATATCAACCACCTCTAACTCGACTGCGATGGTCTTCCCTCCCAATTGAACCTTTAAGGAAGGAATAATTTTGTGCAACCAAAACGATCTACCATCGAAAGTTGTCAACATAGTAGCAGATTGAGACAACTCGGGAGAACCCACACCCTTCCAAAAAGAAAAAGAAATCATGGAAGTGACAACTCCTTCATCAATGACAGTACGCTTGATTGTGTTGTTAAGACACTCTACATGAATCAAAGGAAACAAGTAGTAAGGCAAGCAAGGTTGTACTCCCATGGTTTCAAATTTGATCATAGTAGAAGCGTTATCATCACTGCCCCAAGAGTAGACAATAAATATTTCCTCTCCAAAGGACAAATCTAAAGCACTTCTAACGCAGACATCACACAAGGATACCAGCCCAATTCCTTGACAACTGAATAGTTCTGGGTGGCTCAGGAATTAGGATTGTTCCCCTAACGCTTTAAGACTCCCTTCGGAATGCAAGGTGGAGCTTCAGGTTTATCCATTGGATTTTCGATTCGCAAAGAGCACTCAGGTGGGGAAGGTTCTTTTCCAAGGTCTTGTTGTGGCGAAACATATTCTTACGTATGAGTCACAACCTTAGCAACACTCATCATGTTGATGCATCCATGACCATTAGCGGCCTTCGGTGGGTTTTGATTTCCACCCGATGCACCACTAGGATAATGGTCCTCGAGTTCATATTTTGATTGTTGGGTAAAGGATTAGTTAACACAGTTGGGCCCTATATTATGAACCTCGAGGCATATTCCATACGAGGGAACAAGTGAGTGAGATGGTCATCCTTACACAACGTGCAAGGAAAATTCACCTTACGTTTAGAATGCTTGTCACCCCCAAAATTAGTTTTCTTGTCATTATTATCATCATTTTTGTTCTTGTTCCCACCATTATGATTATTTTTTCCTTTTTTCTTATTCCTTCTAGGATGCTGGTTGCCTTTCGAGTTTGAGGACTCACAGAAATTACATTCACCAATTGGGTAGGTTGAGACAAAGTCATAGCTTGTCCCAACGCAGACTAGTTAATTGAAAATTGGATCACTTGTTTCACAACCGAGTCCATAGGTTTAGTACTTGTACAACCCACAACACCATCGACATGTGGCCTAGGTTTGACCTTGGGGTCGAAATTGGCCCTAGGAGCATTGGGTATAATCTCATACAAAAGTATGGATTGAGCATAGATCAAATCCAACTCTTGTGCCCTAAAAATAGCATGTTCCTCATTTTGAACTTCAGATGTCGAGACATCCTTCGCTATGTAAGGTAATAAATATTTGAGGAACCACTCAAGAAGAAACTCTGGTGGTATAAAAGCTTTGATTAACTGTTTCCATCTATGCCACTCTTGAATATGATACGAAATGTGTGTGTCTTTATTTGTTGGAAAGTTGACAAGAGTTCGGTACTGACATCAAACTGTATGGGTAGCTGGAAATGATTAACGAAAGTCAGCACAAGATCATCAAACGTAGCATAAGCCCCCACCGGTAACTCTATATACCATTTCATTGCAGGGACCATTAGGGTGCATTGAAATAGACTCAAATGATTGGAATCTTCATATAAGGAATTGGAAGACCACCAAAGGTGGAAGGTGGTGACATGCTCACTAGGATATTCACCAGCCTTACCTTCGAACTTGGGAATTTATGAATGAAGCTTGTTAGGGATAATCGACCATTTTGAGTTATGAGACACAGGATCATTCATCAATCTTGATAAGTCAGGTAAGTTCAAAGTTTCAAGGAAAGGGATCCTAGGTTGAGCCAGTTGATTACATGCTCCCTGGTAGTTTTGATTTGTGTAAGGCTGATTGTTATAAATACCATGGCCTTGGCCATAATAACCTCCTCCCATTTGACCCATGTAGGGTTGCATGGAAGCATTATGATGCAAGATTCCTTGATTATGAGGTGCTACAAAGCCATAATTGGAAGAGTAAGCAGGTTGTTGATACCCTTACCCATACAGTTGATAGTTTTGTCCATAGTGCGGTCCATATGAATGTCCATGAGAATCTCCATAAGATGTTCCATGGAATGTAATATGAGAATGTCCATAGTTAGGGGTATGGGAAACTCTAGAAACTGGAACATGAGACAATCCAAAAATAGATATATCACCTGCTAAGACAACAGGAGGTACTTGACTCTGAGATACTATCGTGAGAGCAGTCACAAAATGAACATGGATAGTAGCAAAATTTTGTCCTGAAGGCCCACATGAACTAGGGGGAGGATGAGTCGTTAAAAATGCATTTAAAGGAACATGGTTTGAAGACAAAGGGACATGTGAAGGAATGTAAGTGGTGTTTCCAATGTTCAGTCATCTTTCTTTTGGTATCCTATAGGATTACTAACACTAGGTATAGAATGAAAATGTGAAGTTGCCTCCACCACAGGGATGGAGGGTGCAATGTGACTAGTGCCCCCAAATCTCTTTGCATGGAAAGGGATGGGAGTGCCCCCAGGTGTATTTCTAGGACCAATTTCTGAGTCAATATGATGTGTCAAATCAGGTGCAGGGATATCAGAGCTGTCATATATAACATGACTAGTGCTTATGGGTTCATGGTGAGTCGCGTCGTCCATAAACCAATACTGGTGACCTGTGAATGAGGGATCATAACCAGATTGTGAAGGATTTTCATGTGAAGCATCATATGTGCTAATAGGATCTTCCTCCCCAACCTTGTGAGGTGGAGAAGACATCTCTAGAATATCATCCTCATGATCTCCCATGGTGTGTGAATCAAAGTGAGAAGTAGTCCGCCTGGACTGTCTAGTTCTCTCTCCCAAAGGAAGAGGAGACGTGGAAGGTGAAATTCCTGCTAAATGATGAGAATAGCAGGGTGTCGTGCCCAAATCCACAATGACTCAAAAAATAAAAAGACTCGATCTAATTATGAAAACCCTAGGAAAACTAGTGTGCACAGAGCATACACCTATAAAATGTAAAGCCAAATAGCAAGCAAACAAGGGTAGGATATGTGAGCTCCTAAATGAAGTAGGTATGTCTCACCTAGGAGAGGCTTGAGACTCCCATACACAATAAGCAGAGGTTCATAACCAATTATAGGGGACCCCAGCTTCAACGCATATAACAACTGTGCTATCTGACCCCTACCTGGCCAGGACACCTGCAGAATAACCTCTGCAAATACCCCCTCGATAACCTAGGTAAGGCAACTAAGGTCACCTCGATATAATTGATGCTCAGGTGGATAGTCGGAGGCAATATTTACTGTATGGGTAGGGTAGAAAAGCCCAAAACTCTCAAAAGAGTCCCCAGATACGAATACAATCCTAAAAATATCCCCGGTGCTACTCAGTTACAACCAAGGGTCATCCCAATCATAACCGCTCACACTACCTCATGCTTAACTCTGTTGTAAGAGGAGGATCCTAAGAGACACTAATTATATAAAGGATTTCACACTCTCACCTGGATAGACATCTAATTGTTTTGTTTAGTGGTTTTGGAGAATTGACTCACAATGAACTATTCCAAGACCCTAAAACCTAATCTTGTTGGTGCACCCTAAAAAAGAAAAGAATGTAATTCATTTTATTATGTGTTGATTTTAATTGGTTTTATTACCCAAAGGGTAAATGGTCGTGCAACTAATGATGTTATGACACAACAAGAAGCAAAATGCACACCTAACAATCAATGAAAATGCACTATGTCAAATGAAAAATAGGGTATTCTACTACATGAAGTGCAAAATTTTTCCTTCAAATGTATATGCAATCATTTCCTATATGAAAATCTAACTAATATTCACCAAGCAAACCTAATGCAAGTACCCTGCTAAGTGTAAAATACAAACAATGCATAAAGATGCAAAAAAGAAAAATGTTTTTGTATTTCTGAATTAAATGAGATAAAAAGAAAAAGTATGACTCTACAACCCTCAGACTCTGCAATCATTCACAAACATCATCCAAGCAAAGCACCAAGGTGAAAGAGACCTAATGCACTAATCCCAAAACAAAAAATAGAAAATGAAATGACAAGAACATTTTTCCAAAATAAAATAAAAAAGAGTCTTTGGTCAGAAACATTGGGGAGATACAAACTCCAGAAGCATCAAAGAAGACTCAAAAATCACCCAAACTCACCCAGCAACACTTAATATTCCCCCAAAATCAAAAAATCAAGGCATACGTGACTGTTCTCCGTAAACCTGTGTACATACCCGATTTTTCCAGGAAAACCCGTGTGTATACACGACTGTGAAAGAAAAACCCATGTACAGGAAGAAAAAGAGAGAAAAATAAGGGAAAAGGACAAGATGAGACAAAATTTACTCCTACATGACACTACTAGGAAGTCATGCCCCTAGACCCGACACAGAAACAAAAAAATTAGAGCAATAAAAGAACATTGTATGTCGAAAAACCCCAAATAAAAACGACTAAAAACCTCCCCAGTATGGTCTCCAATTCTGTTACAAAGAAAAATTCCTATGGCTTGGGGTGTACCACAATAGACAGAGAAGCCACCGAAATCAATCCCTTCCCCATATGCAAGAGAAATAAAACATCTAACACTAAAGGATCTCAAAACATACCTTATTTTGGATGGTTGTAGTAGATCCCCATTGAGCGTTGCAATCCCGCTTGTGTTAGCAATTTACTCTCAACAACAGTAAACAAAGCAAGCATGCTATATAATATAGTGTTAGGCCTAATCTAGATCATCTCTCGATATAGATCATCATGGAACATAATCACTGGATATGGATCATCTCTCGATCTAGATCAACATCACTAGACTGGATTTGGATCATAACTCGATCTCGATCAGGATCTGGATCATCACTGTTGGATCTATATCATCACTCGATCTGGATCTCTTGGAGTCATCATAACTGGATTTGGATCATAGCACGATCTGGATCTCACCTGGTCATAATCATGTGTGTGCTATCTCATCATAGGATGTTGTACAGAGCTAGCCCTCTTTCATGCTGGGTGTATGCCTACCTCCTTGTAGGTCTTTGGTAGCCCTTATATCTGACCTACTCGTCAGAATGGCCAGCACTCACATTTGACATGGAAGGAACCTAATCCTTTATCCATGACAGAATGGCTTTGCCCTTACATCTGACCTGCTCGTCAGAATGGTGGTAGCCCTTACATCTGTCCTGCTCGACAGAATGGCCAGCACTCACATCTAACCTCCTCATCAGAATGGTTCTACACTTACATCTGACCTACTCGTCAGAATGGTGGTAGCCCTTACATCTGTCCTACTCGACAGAATGGCCAACACTCACATCTGACCTCCTCGTCAGAATGGCTTTGCACTTACATTTGACCTACTCATCAGAATGGCGGTAGCCCTTACATCTGTCCTACTCAACAAAATGGCCAGCACTCACATATGACCTCCTCGTTAGAATGGCTCTGCCCTTACATCTGACCTACTCGTCAGAATGGAAGTAGCCCTTACATCTGTCCTACTCGACACAATGGCCAACACTCACATCTGACATGGAAGGAACTAAATCCTTTAGCCATGACAGAATGGCCTCTACCCTTACATCTGACCTACTCGTCAGAATTGCGGTAGCCCTTACATCTGTCCTACTTGATAGAATGGCCAACACTCACATCTGTCATGGAAGGAACTAAATCCTCTCACCATGACAAAATGGCTCAACCCTTACATCTGACCATGGAAGGAACCAATCCTCTCACCATGTTAGAATGGCTATGGGTCTCATCACTTTCTTTTGGAGCAAACCTCGATCTGGAGAACACCAAGCTTCTCCCTGAAGTACTCGAACTTTAGCCTAGCCAATGGCTTCATCAATACATCAGCTATTTGTTCCTCTGTCACAACATATTGGAGCTTCACTGCTCCCCTCTACACCATATCCCTGATATAGTGATACTTGATCTCGATATGATTTGACTTGTCATGGAACACTGGATTCTATGACAACTTCACGCAACTCTGATTGTCACAATGTATACAAGTAGCATCCATCTGAGGATCAAATATATCGGACAGTAGCTTTCACAGCCATACTATCTCACAACTAGCTGAACAAGCTGCGACATATTTTGCTTCAGCTGTACTCAGTGCCACATAGGATTGCTTCCTACTAAACCAAGAGATCACACCTGATCCCATATTGAAGCAACATTCTGAAGTGCTCTTCCTATCGATGGCACTACCTGCCCAATCTGAATGAACATAACTCTCCAGGTTAATCTTCTGATTCACATCATACTTGAGCCCATAATCAATTGTACCCCCATAGTCAACTGTACCCCTCAAGTACCTCAGAATATGCTTTTGTAGCAATCAAGTGAACATTTCTCGGATTTGTTAAGAACTGGCTCAAGGTGTTCACAGCAGAGCAAATATCTGGTCTCGTGTTTTTCAGGTACATCAATGACGCAATCATCTGATGATACATCGTAGCATCAACCATCTCTGAAGAAGCATCATTCAATAGCTTTAGGTTTGATGTCATAGGTGTGGCCATAATCTTGCAGTCCATCATCCCAAACCTCTTCAGGATCTCTATTGCATGCTTCCCTTGTCCAAGGAAGATTCCATCTGTACTCTACCACACCTCCATACCTAGAAAGTAATGCATCATACCCAAGTCCTTCATCTCGAATTCGGCAGCAAGCTTTCTCTTTGTATCAGTAATCAACCCATCTATACCTATCACAAATAGGTCATCTACATATAGTAGAAGCATCACTAGGTTGCCATATTCAACCTTATAGTAAAGGTTGGAATTTGCTTTACTCTTGGTAAAGCCCAAACTAGATAGAAAGCTGTCAATTTTGTCGTACCAGGTCCTGGTTTCCTGTTTCAAACCGTACAAGGATTTCTTCAATCTACATACATGAGACTCCCTGTCATGTGTCTCAAAACCAAGTGGTTGTTCTACATACACTTCCCCTTCCACTACACCATTCAAGAAGGCAGTCTTGACATCCATTTGGTGTATCTTCCATTTCATCACTGCAGCCAGAGCAAGTACTGATATGATGGAAGTGTATCTGGCTATAGGTGCAAAGGTCTCTTCATAGTCTATTCCCTCTTTCTGAGAGAAACCTCGAGCTACAAATATTTCCTTATAATTTTTAATGCTACCATCTATAGCATGCTTGATCTTGTAGATCCATTTGGAAGTTACAACTGAATTCCTGTCTAGTCTTGGGACAACATCCCAAACATCATTCTTCATGATCAATTAGTACTCTTTGATCATAAAATCCTTCCATTCTTTCTGTTCTGCTACTTCTTCATAATTGGAAGGTTCTTTATCAATGAAATCACATAGTAAAGCTACACACCCAGAATTGGATCTGGTCCTTTTTCTTTCTTTGTGATTCTCTTCTGGAGCCCCATATCTTTCCGCACCTTGGATAAGTTCTCATACCCAAGCAGGTTTCCTCTTATGAGGATTCTTCTCCAAGGGTGGATCTACAGGTCGTTGTGGTTCTTCAAATTCTCAATCTTCTTCTCGAGTTTCTTCATTCATAGTTGTATCATGGATTCTGGGTGCTTCTGCTTCTTCATATTCTTCAGTAGGTCTCTTTTTGGATTTGTTGTAAGCTGTATTTTCATCAAATGTCACATCCCCGCTGATGTCAATCTTCTTATATCCTAGGAAATATATTCTGTAAGCCTTCGAGCTTTCAGAGTATCCCACAAATATACCCTTCTTTCCTGAAGGATCAAATTTAGTCCTCTTCTCTTTTGGAATGTGGATGTACACAGGACAACTGAATATTCTGAGATGGCTGACTTCTGGTTTCTTTCCAGAGAAGACTTCTCCAGGATTCTTGTTCTCGAGTAATCTATGTGGAGTACGGTTTTGTACATACACCGCTGTTCTAGTAGCTTCTGCCCAAAGATGCATAGGAAGGTCTTGATCATGAAGCATTACTTTTGCAGCGTCCATGATAGTTCTATTTTTCTGTTCCACAACCCCATTCTGTTGTGGATTATAATTTGTGGAAAACTCCCTCTTAATCCCTAAATCTTTGCATAGCTCTTTGAATTCATTTGAAGTGAATTCTCCACCATTATCTAATCGAATGGTCTTGATCTTCTTTTCAGTATGGTTTTTGATCAAGGCTTTGAATTCTTTGAACTTGCTGAATATTTCGTCTTTGTTCTTCATGAAGTAAACCCATGTCTTCCTAGAAAAATCATCAATAAAAGAAACATAATATGCATACCCGCTTAGAGAGTTTGATGACATAGGATCGCATACATCGGAGTGGATGATTTCCAAGATTCCTTTTGCTTTGCTTTCACTACTTGGAAATGTCTTCTTTGTATTCTTTCCTTTCGCACATCCTTTGTAGACCCCATTATGTTTTGCTTGAATTTTTGGAAGACCTTTGACAGCTTTGCTTGCAATAGGTAGTGCTCTGTAATGCACATGTGCAAGCCTTCTATGCCAAAGTTCACTTGGCTATGCTGTGTCATGGACCAAGGCTTGTTTTGGATGGCCCTTCAGTTTGTATAATCCTCCTTCTTGTTCTCCAATTACTACCACATCATCAATAGTCTTTCCTTTTTGCCACATGATGACTTGACCATCTATATATGCAACCCATATTCCTTTTGCATCTAATGCTGATATGGAGAGAAGGTTCTTCTTGAGTCCTGGCACAAACAATAATTCTTTCATTGTTATAGACTTTCCAGACTCTAACTTATATGAAGATTCCCCACTACCTTTTATTGGATATTGGTAGTCATCTCCTAGCTTTACCTTGTGAGGTGATTCATGCTCTGACAGTCTTACAAAGTATTCCTTGAATCCAGTCATATGTTTAGAAGCCCCACTGTCTATAAGCCAAGCATCACTTCCATGAGTAATGTTACCTATGAGAGCTGATATCAAAACATATTCATCCTCGCTTGAAGAATATTCACTTTCATATCTGGATCTCTTTCTGGATGGTTCATCATCCTCTGTAGCATGAGCATGATGTCTTCTTTTGTTTCTCTTCTTTACTATCTTCTGTTTGTTAGGAAAATTCCTTGCATAGTGTCCTGCTTCATCACAAGTATAGCATATGATCCTAGATACATCTCTATTATATTTTTGAAAGTGCTTACCTCTAGAACCATCAGATTTTCTTTTGCTTGACTTTGAGTGAGACTTGGAGCATACCGTAAGAGCTTGGTCTTCATTTCCCATCTTCTCTTCTCGAGCTGCTACCCATGCTTCTTCTTGAGAGCATTCTTCCCATAGTCTGCTGAACTTGACTAACTTCTTCCTAGCACAGATTCCTTGGATGAAAGAATCCCATGACCTATGAAGGCCATTCAATGTAGTCATTACAATCTCTAAATTTTCCACTTCTTCATCAACTGCTTCTAGTTGCTCTTTTATTTGAGAAACTCTTGTGATGTAAGATTGGATTGTTTCTGAATTTTCAATATTCACATTCTTCAATTGGTTTCTTAGGGTCATCTTCCGATTGATGTTCTTCCCTTCAAATAATTTGGTTAGGGCATCAAACATAGCTTTAGGTGTCTTGAGAGAGGGCACCTATGGGATAAGGTGATCCTTTATAGAATCATAAATTATCCTCTTTTCCATAACCATATTCTTCTTATGTAATGCCTTTTCCTCATTTCCCTCTGGAACTGGAACCTCCTCATGAATGTAGGAGTCTAATTCATTTTCTTCCATGACCAAGGAGATTCTATACTTCCAGGCTTGGAAGTTTTCAGCTCCCTCAAGATTTTCATCAAGCTTGGTATGATGAGACATCTTAAATGAGAAACTCAAATGGAAATAAAAAATATTTTAGATCTTACCAGGTTCAAGATGTTGGATCTGAGACTTGTGCTGAAATCCTGCAGAGCTAGTTCAGGAGCAAATTAGGGTTTTTATTTTTCGGAGTTCTGTCCACCCAAATGCCTTGAAATTTGTCCCTAACTTTGATTTTGGGGAGGATATCAATTAAGTCCTGGGCTCACTGAAAAATTCCTCTTCTGTGAAAGGCCCTAATTTTCGACAGTAGTGACAGGTCCAAAACTGCAAAACCTTAGAATTGGATTCTGCTTCGACAGAAAGATGTGCCCTAAGGAGGAGAGTTGTTCCACCTTACTTTTGCTGAAAATATGTGGAGGAATATAAACAAACTAGGAATCCCTAGTTCCCGCAGCTGCACAGTGTCTTATTCTCAGGTTAGCTCTAATACCATGTTAGTTTTTCAACATTAAGCTAGAATTATGTTAGGATCTTTATTGAGAGAGTAACAAGTACAACAATCAATGGAGAAAACCATAAATGGAGAAAACCATGCAACTTCCTCAGAGATAGAATCAACACAAGATGTAAAACCCCAAAACAGTAAGATGCACTCTCGATAGCAGTAATCTTCTTCTTGTCTAGCCCCAGTGTCTTTCCTTCCTCAACCATGCGCTACACTTGAGTGTGTGAGTGATGTGTGCTAAATAGAGATCCCGGATCTCTATTTATACTAATACCAGCATGACTAAAACCCTACTAGGGCTGGCCTCTACTTGGAGAGTCTAATAACCCTAGTGCCCCAAAACTGTGGGGACTTTAACCCTTACACAATCGGAGGGTTACCCACTATGACTTGACATGACTTGTTTACATTATTGATTCTCCTGATCAGAACATCAGGGCATGAAAAAATGACTCAATTACATAATAGATACATCTTGAAATAAACATCAGGTTACAATACATAAGATACATAGATGAATACATTCCGAAGTTACAAATACATCAACAGATTGGTGACAAGACCTAATTTCTTCACAAGATCTTTAGAGGCTAATTTCTTCTAGATACCATTATCCACAATAAGATGTAATGATTCTTATGAACCCATATCCATGTATGGAATAGGAATTCTTTTTCCTCCTCATCGATGATAGTCGAGGCTGTTGGAGTGGTCAAGTTTGAATCCAATAGGGTTGATGAATCTAGATTAGATTCTACCAGGGTTCCGTCAGACAAGTCAAATGTTGACAATTTTTCCAACAATGTCTTTCGATATTTGCATTCTAACATATCATGCCATGCTGAATTGTGATAATAAAACCATTTCCTGGTAGGAACTTGTTTGTTGCGATCCCTCTTGTATTTTTGGAATTTCTTTTTTTGATGGTCAGGATTTGGTAGAGTTAGCTGAGAAGGGTTCTTGAACTTGTCAGATTCAGTTGGTGACTTCTTGTCAGATGTTCAACTTGTTGGCTTATTCACAAAATGTTCTTTTCATTTTTGTTTAGCTTTAATCTTGTTGGCGTAATGAAATGCATCCGCAAGCATATTGACATCAAAAACTCCATCTCTTGCTGAATGTACGGGGATAAACCGCTGACGTACTTAGAGACACGCATTTTATTCTTCTTCTTGGATGCAAAGTCTATCCATGGGTCGATATGAATAATTTGTGTAAATTTGTACATACTGGTCTTTCGATTGCCTTATCTGGTGCCAATTCTTATATTGGTGTTCAAGATACTTAGGCGGGTATAACTCCTTTCAGACATATTCAACAAATTTTACCCATGTTTCTATGGGTCCCCTTCCTTTTCCATCTTTGTCGATAGATTCTCCCACCAGTAGTGTACATAGGTTGATATATTCAAAAAAATGATGGTGATTCTTTTTTTCTTTGGAGAGTTGATTCATAGAGTAGTAAGATTCTAGTTGTTGTACCCAATTGTTGATAGATTTCGCGTCAGTATTGCCTTCAATATCCAGTAAGTCTGTATTCATTTGCACTTTGAAGGGGCTGATCTTATCCAAGTGAGGTTGCGTCGAGGATTTACTGGAGTTCAAGTGACTCGCATGAGAATCTCACTGAACTGGGTGAACATTTCGGTCCGTTGGTGAGCTAGTGCTTTTTCTATGAGTTTTTTTGTCTCGTCAGTTACATGTCCATTGTCTGCTTCTTTGACCATATTTTTTGAAGTTGAAGGAAGTGTTTGATTGTGCTCTTGAGTTTGCGAGCATGTTTGAACATGAATACGTTAAATAACTTTGATGGAAGTGATGGTCCAACTTAGGCTCTAAATAAGATCAAGCTCTGATACCAATGATCCAGGTCATGCCCAGGTGCATGCTGGGGACAACAATCAAATGAATGAGTTGAGTAATATTATGGAGAAAGTTTATAAGAATAACAAGTAAAGAAATAAATACACTTAGGTCGACAGAAAGTATACGCATAGACAATATGCAAGAATATCAACCATTTTATTACTTATTCTCCATGAAACATGGAGGAATCAGAATACTATATATTACATTAGTGTACATGCTTATATAGGATGCTGAGATGCTTGGGTGACTAAACGTTATGTTCAGTTACAAAATAAGGTATAATGGTTCAGAATCCTAGGAGGAGAAATAAAGGAGAAAGAAGTTGTTGAAAAAGTACTAAGAACCCTACCATTGAGGTATGACTCAAAGGTGTCTACTCTAGAAGAACAAGATGATCTTGAACTTATGAAAGTAGATGAACTACATGGTATCTCTACTAAGTATGAGATGAGAACAGGACAAGATGGATCATCAAGAAAATAAGCAACATTTAAAATATCGAAAGAGCCAAAGAAACCTAAACCTTATCCAAGAACCACTCATAGAACTCAGATGATGAAGAACCTCTTTTTATCAAGAAACTTTAGAGAGGTACTTCCAAGTACAAAGGAAATATACCCTTGAAATGTTTTAACTGTGAAAATATTGGTCACTATGACTCATAATGTCCTTACCGAAAACAAGAGGATAGTGATGATGAAGAACCATGCAGTCATAAGAAATATCAAAAGAGTAAAACCATAAACAAGAAGATATTTAAGGAAAAGAAGAAAAAATTTAATTCCATGTATTATAGCTACTCAAATGAGTCTAGTGAAGATGAAGAAGTAGCCTTTATTATTTATGGGAATAGAGAAAAAACCACTATAGAAGAAGTAGGAGGTGCGGTAGATCTTGAAGCATAACTTATAAGTTCTCTTGAAGAATTAAGTATAAAAAAATGTCCGAACAATTAAAAAACAAAGTAACATAGGTTGAAGAGAAATACAATGATACAAAAGAATTATTGTTGGCTTAAAAAACCAACTTCAACAAGCTAAAAAGGATGAAAATAGTCTAGAACAACAACTCATGAAAAGTGAACAAGAATTAGAGAAATATGAGTCTAAATTAGTCTCACTTAGAAAGAATATTAATGAAGAATAATTTCAATCAAAATTTGTGAGTAGGTCAAAAACGTAGATGACATCCTAACTTTCCAAGGATCATCAAGTAAAAAATATGGATTGGGCTATGACAAAGGAATGAAGTCAGAACAATCCTTTCCCAAACTACAATATGGAAACAAGAGGAGTTATGATATGTACTCAAAGACCCAGTTAAAATGGGAGATGTAATAAACCTAAATTGTAATTATAGTTAATTAATATTAGTTATTATCCAGTCACTATTAGTTCAATTAATTATTATTTTTTTTTTTCAATTTGGTTCACAAAACCCCTAGGGGGTTGATACATATACATGAAAAGATCACGGGGGAACCACACGAAGGGGCCTCACCCCTCGCTATGATTACTGAGCTACCCTGATGGGGACATTAATTGAGGCCCTTATATATATCAATGTATAACCACCCAGGGATTTGACCCCGAGACCTTTTGCTTACAACTTACAACATTCAACCACTTGAGCTAGCCCAATGGGATAATTATTAATCATTATTATTATTATAGGTTATGCTTATTTATTAAATATACATGTCTATTACCTTATCTTCCATATTTAACTCGCTCAATATCTCTGTAAAGAAATCATTCAATTATCAAATATATATATTTATAAAGAGTATTCAACATATAAGGTGTTACCTTACAAGTGGCATCAGAGCTTTAGGCTCGGCTCTCTTCCTGCTCATATAATTCCTCCAATGAACCTCACTCATTATTCTCCACTAAATCTTCTCCTACTAAGTTCAATATTCATTTCTCACACACCCTATTCGTTCTGCTTCATTTCCATCACTACACTACACTGTACTTACCTCTCTGTACTCCACCCCCTCCACTCACATGACCCAACACTTGTCACTCCTGACTAGCCACGTGACTCCACCCAAACTCTCGGCCTTCCCCACAAGCCACCTCACAACCTTGTCATCTCTACGCATCATGTTCCTCTTCAATCCCATCCTATCGACCTTCCTCCTCCACTCCAAAATGCTCTACGTGCATTCTATCTGGCCTCCCTCATGACCCTACCATCTCTCTTTTCTCTAATACCACTTGTAAGGTATAAAAAGTCTGATCCTTTTCAAAAAAAAAAAAAAAGGAAAAATAAAATGATAAGAAGACTAATGAAAAACATAAATCTGTAACTCTTTTTGGGTAATTGCTATGTCTATAACAACTTTGGGCATAAATAATTTAATTGTAAGATGAACCAAATACATAATAAGGAATCTTCAAATAAAGAAGACAATTCTGGAAATCCTCTAGTCGGTAGAAATCAGAATTCCTTTGCACCTTTAAAAATGTCGGACAAAGAATGTTACAAATGTGGTAACTTTGGGCATATAACTAGAAACTACAAAGCATTGATTCCCATCGAAAAAGGAGCCTAGAGATACATAGAAAATAAAGGATTGGAGAAGAATAGAAGATGTGAAAGAAAAATGTTCAATAGATCTATGTGCGATAGAAAAGAAAAATCCATGGCATGTGGACAGTGGATGTTCAAAGAACATGACAAGAGACCCAAGTAAGTTCATTAGCATAAAACGAGATAAAACATGAAGAGTTGCTTTTGGAGATAATTTATATTCTAAAATAATTCAGAAGGGAACCGTGGCTCTTAGAAACAAGGTTAAATAAAAAAATGTCATGTTAGTAGAAAACTTAAAGCCTAATCTCCTAAGTGTAATTCAAACCTGTGATCAAGGGAACATTTTCATATTTGATTCCAAGAAGTGTGAAATCAGAAAGATAGATTTGGGAAAAGTTGTTGGGACTGTTGTGAGAACTTCAAGTAATGTATACATCCTAGAAAGTGAATAACAATGTAACATGAGTCAAATTGATTAAATTATGATGTGGCATAGAAGAATGGGACACTTCAATTTATAAAATCTTGTAAAAATAAGCAACAGAGGTTCCGTAAAAAATCTACCAAAGATCATAAAACCTCATAGCAAGGTTTGTAGACATTGTCTTCATGAGAAGAAAACAAAAGAAAGTTTCAAGATCAAAGAGCATAAAACATCACAACCATTGGAAATAATTCACACCGACCTTTGTGTCCTATAAGGACTAAAAGTATGGAAGGGGAGAAATAATTTATGTTATTCATTGATGATTATACAAGTATGATTTGGGTGGAATTTATTAAGGGAAAATCAAAAGACTTCATGAATTTTAAAGCTTTCAAAGAACAAGTTGAAAATAAATAAACTCTCAAAAATTAAATTTCTAAGGTCAAAAAATGGTGGAGAGTTTACATCAAGTGAATTCAATGAGTATTGTGAAACTCATGGTATCAAAAGATAGCTTTTAGCGTCAAAGACTCCTCGAAAAAATGGAGTAGCTGAGAGAAAGAACATGATAGTTCAAGAAGCAGCGAGAACCATGCTTAATGAAGTTTAAATTATTGACAACTATTGTAGAGAATAAATATACACAACTATTTATATACAAAACATAGAACAAATGAGAGTGAATGGTGAAAAAACACCTTATGAGCTTTGATTTGGAAGACCAGCATTATTCAAGTACTTTACCGTCTTTGGAAGTAAGTTCTACAAAAAGAGAGATGACGATAATCTTGGGACATTTGACTCCAAGAAAGGTGAAGGCATATTTATTGGATATTCATATACCAAAAATGCATATAGATGCTACAATCTAAGATCAAACAAGATCATAGAAAGCACAAGTGTAATTGTTGAAGACACCAAACCAAGAAAAATCAAAATTCAAGAAAAAGAGGACGATGAAGAAACCGACGATGAAGAAAAGGACGAAGATTCTCAAAAAGAGGATTCTTTAAAAAGGGATAAAGATAAAAATTCTATAAAATAATAAGAGAAAGATGAAGATTCTAAAAAACAAGAGGCTTCAGAAAAAAGAAAAAAAAAGAAATTGAATATGAATACTCTCCCAGAACCGATACAAATACTCCATATAGAAGAATTCAAAAGAATCATCCCGAAACTCTAATCATATGTGACAAAGATACAAGATTTAATAGAAGAACAAGACTAATGTTTCAATAATAAGCATTAATATCATTGGTCGAGCAAAAAACCTTTGCAGAGGCTAGAAAAAATAACGATTGGATCAATGCCATGAATGATGAGTTGAACCAAATAAAGAAAAACCAAACGTGGGAACTTTTTCCAAGACCAAAAGGAAAGACCATTATTGGGACCAAATGGATTTTCAAAACCAAGTTTAATGAGGATGTTCAAGCATAAGAAACAAATCTAGACTAGTATGCAAGGGATATGCTCAAATAGAAGGTATTGACTTTGAAGAAACTTTTGCACATGTGGAAAGACTTGAATCCATTAAATTTTTTTTATCATTTGCTTGTTATAAAAACTTCAAAGTATACCAAAAGGATGTAAAATATGTGTTCCTTAATGGATAAATTGAAGAATAATTCCACGTTGAACAACCTGAAGGTTTCCAATTATCAGAAAATAGAGATTATGTTTGCAAATAAAAAAGGGAACTCTATGGCCTCAAACAAGCCCCAAGTGCTTGGTACTCAAGACTGGACAAATAATTGAAACTGCAATGTTATAAAAGAGGAGCCACTGACAATAATATCTACATTAAGTTTGCAGACATAAACATGATCATTGTTGTTGTCTTTGTAGATGATATCATCTTTGGAAGTGATCTACAATTTCTCAGTGTAAAGTTTGTTGCATAAATGAAGAAGGAATTTGAAATGTCAAGGTTGGGTGAAATGGCATTCTTCCTTGGCTTACAAGTCTCTCAAAAATAAAAAGGGATATTTATCTGTCAAACCAAATATATGAAATACATGTTGAAACGTTTAAAATGGAAGATTCAAAACCAGTCAGTACTCCTCATGTTACTCCTATGGTCATGAGCTACAAATTAAGCAAGAATGATGAGTCTTCAGAAGTAGATCATACTATGTATAGGTTAATTATTTGTATCCTTCTATATTTAACAACTACAAGACCATATGTGATGCATTATATAGACTTATTTGTCATATTCCAATCAACCCCTAAAGAAGCACATGTGCTAGTAGTAAAAGGAATATTTAGATATCTAGAAGGAACTATGGAGCATGGTTATGGTATCCAAAAGGAAATGAATTTTCATTGAAGGAATATACTGATGCATATTTTGAAGGAAGTATTGATGATAGAAATAACACCACTGGAGTAGCATTTTTGTAACATCCATAGTTTGATGTTCTCAATTAACTCAGAATGAACCCGTAATTTCTAAAATAACCCACATAGCCGTAGATATAAAATGATGTATAAATTGATAGATAATTTATAAGTTACAATTGAGGGTCGGCTATTTATATTTTGGCGGTATACTCTTTCTTTAAGATTCATGTATTTTCGTAAATACATTATTAATTATTATTAATTNGCTTTGTCCTGAAAGCTTCATTGACAACAACATCTGATTTGCTTGAAACGTCATCTATGGATCCTTTGCGACACTTGATGAGATAAGACGATACGAGTTACGGATTCTCTAGGAGAATTGTCGCATCGTATTTGCTGTGGTCCATCCCAGATCTATTTTGATTGGACCTCTGAGATTGTTTTGGGAAATGGGTTGTCTCAATTGTTTCTTAGTATGTTGAACTATTTTCTTCTCAACATAAATCTTTTTTGAATTCTCATTTTGACTCTATCGTTGGTCAAAATGACAATTATAATTGGTATTTCTGTAAGGCATATGTGTTGTTTGTTTTTCTTCCTTTTTAATTGTGGCGAGGACTGCCTTCACTTCCTCAACATGACTTTGTTTTTTGGAGAGCTGGATGCTTCTCTCAGGACTTGCACTATTTTGTTCTCCAGTATATTGTTTTTACTCTTAATCTTCTTGAACCCTTTGTCTTGCAACTTTTCGTCCTCTTTTAACTTCTCAATTTCTTTCTCTAGTTCATGATTAAAATTTATAAGGCATTGATTTTCTTCTTGTTTTTCTAGGAATTTTCCTTCGATGTCTTCATTCGAGTTGTCTACCTTCTTGGTACTCTTTAAATTATTGATATTCGTAACTAATAATTTATTATGATTTATTAATCGATATATTTATTCAGTATTACTTATTAATGTGTTATAGAATTTTGTAATTTCCAACTTGTGCGCTTTTTTTGAGTCTTCCTCTTTTTGCTGGAGTTCCTCAATTTCTTGTTGAAGGAGACAATTCTCTACTTCTTGGCATCTTATTTTTTTTGAATTTGAGTGATTTTGTCATCTTTTTCCTTGATGATTTTGTTTAATCATTTTATTTCTTTGTTATTCTCGAATGCATCTTTCATGATTTTTTGGTTTTGTAGATTCTGATTGGTATATTTTTTACGCATTGATTCCTTAGAAATATCCATCTTTGTCATGTCAAATACGTGAATTGCTACTTGTAGTTGGGAGTGCAATTATGATTTAGAATTTTCCATAATTCCTGACTTCTGGTGTTCTTTGATGATAGTTGCTTTTCCTTTTGATTGACTTCTTGTATTCTTCGATTTTGTCTTGTTTTTCTTTACTCTTGTAATTTAATAATTGTACTTAATACAATTACTAAGTAATTATTATTGTTGGAATATAATCCGTCGGGATTATATTTTGTAAATAAATAGTTATGTAGGAAGCTGAACAGTTACATAGGAAGGTGAAAAGGCTTATGAAGCTCAACCACCACATGTAATATATAAATGTATGCATTAGCCATGAATAGAATTGAATCGGGAGTTATACCTATCAGTGGTATCAGAGCTTGGCTATTTTCCATAACTCCTGCCTGCTGCATTTCAGTCCTGGCATTTTGCTTACCAGTCCATTGCCATACCGCCTGCTCCATCAGTCTGTCAGTCGCATGCGTTTCTCCTGCCAACCTGCATGCCCTCAATTTTACTGCATTTTTCCTTTACATATGAATTATTGCTCATACGTTTGATGTATACCTAACCCTAATTTTGTAATGGTGTTCCATCTTCTGTCTAATACTTGTTCAATTGTCTCTGCGCAAACCTCAGTAGAAACTACCAAAACTCATCCAGTTTTCCGTTCCTAAAATATTCTTCTACCACTGCTGACAACTACCATTTACAAGAATCCTAGATCTGTCTCCACTTGATGCACACTATTCCAAGTTTTCACATAGCCATAAAGAGATTTCAGTAATCACCACTAAGAGTTGTTGGAGATTGAAGTCGTATTGATGAGATTGAAGTCGTGCTGGAGATTGAAGTCGTATTGATGAGATTGAAGTCGTGTTGAAGATGGAGTAATGCTGGAGTTGTCTACGAGATGCCCTCTTATCTTCATTGATGATTTATGTATTGATCAGAATAAAAACGAATACATTGCATGATAATTTTTCCCCGTTCATGTAATTGTGAGAGCTGTGACCACTTTGAAGACTGTTCTCTTTGACTGCGTGAAGACCAGCATGAATACCAGCGTTGGAGGAGTCGTGGGGGCTGCCTGCGTGAAGACTGTTCTCTGCAAGAACGTGGAGGTAAAGATGTGATGAGTATCTGCATGGAAACTGCTCTCTTCAAGAGCCTACGAGTTTTTTGAATACCGATTGCTACAGTGAAGATTCACGCCTTTCTGAAATTGTGTGAAGGTAAAAAGTTGCTTATTTTTGTTGTGTTGGAGACTACATAAAACCTAAATTTACCCTAGATTTTGCGTGAAGTTTAAAGTGAAATATTTTCATATTTATGAATGGTGTGGCTGCTGTATATATGCTACAGGGAGTATGAGCCTAAATGGAGTGAGTCTGTTGTATGAGCTTTATATATGCTGCTTATTGAAGAGGCCCGTGAGTGCTGTATTGGAGCTGTGAGATAGAACCTATATCTATATGAATGAACCTTGATTCTTGAACTTGGCAAATGAGCTATGACTACTGTGTTTTACTTGTACACTTTGTTGTGTATTTAATGAGCTCTTGATTGCTACTTGATACTGTGTGGAAGATATATGTTGTTGCTGGTGTATATCATATATTGGAGAACCCATTGAATGATACATGTTGCTGGTGTTTTGAGCTGTAAACCTAGACTGCTGCAACATCCACTTGAAGATTGAAGTTGTGACCACATTCTATGTGAAAGGAGATTGTTGAGACTTCCCATCTTATTCACAGCATATTTTCTGTGTCATTGTATCATTTTTAAAAATTGAAGTTGAAATATTAAGATTGTAACTCACCTTGGCAGAGACTGTAGACCTGCAAGGTTATTATTTTTCTATTTCTCTTTGTCATTATTGTAAATTACACTAACAGTTGCAAAATATGCAATCTATAGCATCTATAGTTGGTGCCACTCTCACTGGCAAAGACACTTATCCATAATGGTCGAGGAAGATCAAATCCGCCTTCATCTACAATGACCTTTGGGATGGAATTTGTGAAGGTAGCACAATAGAGACAGAAGCTGGAAATCCCATAACCATAGACCCAAGACCTCTAGAATCCGAGAAAGAGAATGCCATGTGGAGAACAAAAGACAAGAAAGCTTTAGCTGTAATCACTGCCATAGTCAGTGAAGAGGTGAGCCAGCACATATTGCCTGCAAAATCATGTTTTGAAGCACTAAAAACATTAAAAGATCTGTATGATTCACACTCTGAAATGGAATTTATTCAACTAATGTTAAAACTATTCAGCTTAGAAGTAAAAGACAATGATCCAATGTTAGTTGCCTCTGAAATCAAAGCCATCATACACAAGATTCAAGCCTCTGGTATGAAACCAGACCTTCCGCTTGCAGCATTTGAAAAATATTTGTATCCTTCTCACTCCAACTATCTTGAGTCATTGCAAGCTAGTGACAAGTTCAAATCACTGACATTTGACACCTTGGTAGAGAAGATAGCTGACAGAGAGAAATCCTTTGGTAAGAAGACAACCGATCATTCATAAGAATCACTTTGCTTTGCTCAAAAAGCAAAGAACCACACCAAAGACCAATCCAAAGATCATCTCAAAGGAGAGAGCAGTAAAAGAGGCAGAGGAAGAAGAAACTTCAGAGGCAGAGGGGGCAGAAACAACTTTAGCAAAAGATCAGATTTGTAGTGCAAGCATTGTGGAAAGACGGGGCACACATCAGATTAGTGTTGGGCTTCATGGGACTCCATCAAAGACAAGCAGAACCAAAAGAAAGATGATAATAAAAATCAACATGCTAGTAAATCTTCTGATTCTGCTCATTGTATTGTTGCACATTGTAATCTTGGAATTAATGAAATGACTTCACTTTCATCTTACAAAGATTGCTGGTTGCTTGATACTGGTGCAACATCACACATGACATTTAGAAAATACTATTTTGAAGAACTTAATTAAACAATAGATGTCATAGTTTACTTTGCAGATAAGTCAAGTCTTAAACCAAAGGGAATAGGCACCATTCAACTAAAGATGCCTGGATTCCCTGATTTCTTGTTAAAGAATGTTCTTTATCTTCCAGAGTTGCAGAGAAGCCTGCTGTCCTTGGTGGATATTCGACAGCAAGTCCATTCCATCCACATGTTTGATGGAATTGTAGAAATAAGAAAGTCCTCTGACAACCAAGTTATCATGACTAGATACGAAGATGGGAAGCTGCTAAAGTTAAAGGGTTCATCTGCAAGAGTTCAGAACTATGCCTACCTCTCTCAGCATGGAGAAGGTAATTTGTCATCTAGTTCATTGTGGCATGCAAGATTTGGTCATCTAAATTATAATAGTCTTCGTTTGTTGAGAAATAATGGTGTCTTTGGTTTTCCCACCATTCCCAAAGAGAAGAACAAATGTGATGCATGTATATTAGGGAAACATAGTAAGCTACCATTCCATGAATATAATTTCAGAGCAAGTAGGAAATTAGAATTAGTGCATTCTGATTTATGTGGCCCAATGCCAACTCCTTCTGCAAATGGGAATAAGTATTTTATGACATTTGTTGATGAATACTCAAGAATGTGCTAGATTTACTGTTTAAAGACAAAATTAGAAGCATTTCAAACATTCAAAGACTTTCATGCATTGATAGAAAAACAAGCACAATAAAAAATTGGTACACTTCGTAGTACGTACTGATAATGGGAAAGAATACACTTCAAATGCTTTTGAAGATTATCTTCGCCAACATGGAATTACACATCAGACTACAGTTCCCTACAATCCTCAACAAAACAGTGTAGCAGAAAGAATGAACAGAACCATAATGAATATGGTTCACTCAATGATGTTTTTTGAGAATGTAAAACTAATGTTTTGGGGTGATGCAGTGAAATGTGCAGCCTATTTGAGAAACATAAGTCCCTCAAATGTGCTTGATAACAAGACTCCACATGAAATGTGGTTTGGCCATCTCCCTTTAGTCAGGCATCTCAGAGTTTTTGGTTCCACCTATTATGCCTTGATTCCAAAGGAGCAAAGAAACAAGCTTGGTGCTCGAAGCAGAAAATGTATTTTCCTGGGGTACAAAGAATACTCCAAAGAATACCGTTTGTATGATGAGGTAAACAAGAAATTTGTTATTTCCAGAGATGTCATTTTTCTTGAGACTAATCAAAATGACCAGTCCATTGAGAGACAGCTTGATCATTTGGAAAGTTATCCTCATCCAAAGACATATTCTGAAAATGAATATGAAATTCCAAACCTTGAAGGGGGGATTCCTATTCTGAATCAACCTTTAGAATTTCCATATGAAGCACCAACTCCCCCGCATGAAGAAGTTCCTACTACTTCACTTGATCAAGAGGTTCAATTGGATGATGTGATTGAGAGAATTGAAAGACTCTCAATCAATGATGAAGCACCACCAGTTGATCAACCAGGACCATCACGGAAGATTCCTAAATGGGCCACAAAGACACTTGAAAGTGTCCATCCAGATGAAGTTGGAAAGACGGGAACAAGAAGTTCGAAAAGACATGGAGGAGAAGTAGATAATTCAGGTGATGACATGGATGTATCATTTGATTATGAATTTAATTTGTCTGCTAACTTTGAACCAACTTCCTTTGAAGAAGCTTCTACTCGAGTTGAGTGGAAAGAAGCTATGCAGAATGAGTATGATGCACTCATGAAGAATGGAACTTGGAAGCTGGTTGACCCTCCAGTTGGAACCAAACGAATTGGCTCCAAGTGGGTGTACAAGAAAAAATACAGATTAGATGGATCACTTGACAAGCACAAAGCGAGGCTTGTAGCAAAAGGCTATGCACAGAAGGAAGGAATTGACTATGAAGAAACGTTCTCTCCTACAGCAAAATGGCCTACCATCCGTACCTTACTCTCTTTAGCTGCTCAGAAAGGGTGGAAAGTTCATCAGATGGATGTTAAGACTGCTTTCTTGAATGGAGACTTGAAAGAGAATGTCTTCATGTCTCAGCCAGAAGGCTTTGTTGTGAAAGGAAAATAACAAAAGGTATGCAAGCTTATAAAATCCTTGTATGGCCTAAAACAAGCACCTTGCGCATGGTATGAAAATTTAATAGAGCATCTTTTGAAGTTAAATTTTGAACATTTTGATCTTGATGATGCAGCACTATTTATAAAGAAAGTTGGAAGATCTGTTGTGTATCTTGTGGTGTACGTAGATGATATTTTGATGATAGGGAACAATGAGAGCTATATAGCATCCAT
>LPNX010667578.1:699917-779077 GCA_001517045.1 Pseudotsuga menziesii
CTCACTGAAAAGATATTAACATAATGCTAGCTTAAATGTTGAAAAACTAACATCTTAGAAACAAGGTTAAACAAAAAATGTCTTGTTAGTAGAAAACTTAAATCCTAATCTCCTAATTGTAAGTCAAACATGTGATCAAGGGCACATTTCCATATTTGATTCCAAGAAGTGTGAAATCAAAAAGATAGATTCTGGAAAACTTGTTGGGACTTCTGTGAGAACTTAAAATAATGTATACATCCTATAAAGTGAATAACAATGTAAAATGGGTCAAATTGATTAGAGTATGATGTGGCATAGAAGAATGGAACAATTCAATTTCGAAAATCTTGTAAAATTAAGTAAGAGAGGTGCCGTAAAAAACCTATAAAAGATCATAAAACCTCATAGATATGTTTGTAGACATTGTCTTAATGAGAATAAAACCAAATAAAGTTTCAATATCAAAGAGAATACACCATCACAACCATTATATATAGTTCACACCGACCTTTATGGTCCTACAAGTACTAAACAGATGCAAGGGGAGCAATAATTTATGTTATTCATTGATCATTATACAAGGATGACTTGGGTAGCATTTCTTAAGGAAAAATCAGAAGCCTTCATGAAGTTTAAAGTTTCAAAGGACAAATTGAAAATGAAACAACTCTCAAAATTAAATTTCTATTATGAAACAATGGTGGATTTTACATCAAATGAATTCAATGAGTATTGTGAAACTCATGGTATCAAAAGACAATTTTTAGCCTAAAAGACTCCTCGAAAAAATGGAGTAGTTGAGAGAAAGAACATGACAGTGGAAGAAGCAACCAGAACCATGCTTAATGAAGATACAATTCTTTACAACTACTATAGAGAATAAATATACACAACTATTTATATATAGAACATAGGACAACTGAGAGTGAATAGTGACAAAACACCTTATGAGCTTCGATTTGGTAGATTGAAAGTAATTTACAGTATTTGGAAGTATGTTCTACATGAAGAGAGACGATGATAATCTTGGGACATTTGAATCCAAGAAAGATGAAGGCATATTTATTAATTATTCATCTACCAAAAATGCATATAGATGCTACAATATAAGATCAAACAAGATAATAGAAAGCACAAGTGTAATTGTTGATGACACCAAACCAAGAAAAATCAAAATTCAAGAAAAAGAGGAAGATGAAGAAACTGATGACGAAGAAAATGATGAACATTCTCGAAAAGAGGATTCTTTAAAAAGGGAGAAAGATATAAATTCTATAAAATAATAATATAAATATGAATATTCTAAAAAATGGGAGGCTTTAGAACAAAAGAAAGAAATTGAAGATGAAGACTCCCAAATTCGCTACAAATACTCCATATAGAAGAATTCAACAGAATCATCTTGAAACTCTAATCATCGGTGACAAATATACATGAGTTTATACAAGAATGAGCCTTAATGTTTCAAGAATAATAATTAATATCATTAGTTTAGACAAAAATCTTTGTAGATGCTCGTAAAATAATGATTGGATGAACGCCATGAATGATGAGTTGAACCAAATAAAGAAAAACCAAACGCGGGAAGTTGTCTTGAGACCAAAAGGAAAGAACATTAATGGGACCAAATGGATTTTCAAAAACAAGTTTAATGAGGTTGGTCAATTCATAAGAAACAAATCCGGACTAGTATGCAAGGGATATGCTCGAATAGAAGGTATTGACTTTGAAGAAAATTTTGCACATGTGGAAAGAATTGAAGCCATTAGAATTTTTTTAGCATTTGCTTGCTATAAAAATTTCAAAGCATACCAAAAGGATGTAAAATATGTGTTCCTTTATAGAGAACTTGAAGAATAATTCCATGTTGAACAAAATGAAAGTTTCCAATTATCATAAAACAAAGATTATGTTTGCAAACAAAAAAAGGAACTCGATAGCCTCAAACAAAACCCAAGTGCTTGGTAATCGAGACTGGAAAAATACTTGAAGCTACAAGGTTGTAAAATAGGAGCCATTGATAATAATATCTACATTAAGTTTGCAGACATAAACATGATCATTGCTATGATCTACGTAGATGATATCATCTTTGGAAGTGATATACAGGTTCTTGGTGAAAAGTTTACTCCATAAATGAAGAAGGAGTTTGAAATGTCAATGTTGAGTGAACTGGCATTCTTCCTCGGCTTATGAATCTATCAAAAATAAAAAGGGATATTCATCTCTCAAACCAAATATATCAAAGACATGTTGAAAATGTTTAAAATGGAAGACTCAAAACCCGTTAGTATTCCTCATGTTACTCCTATGGTCACGAGTTGCAAATTAAGCAAGAATGATGAGTCTTCGGAAGTAGATCATTCCATGTATATGTAAATAATTTGTATCCTTATATATGTAACAACTACAATACCATATGTGATGCATTCTATAGACTTAGTCACCATATTCCAATCATCCCCTAAAGAAACACATGTGGCAACAACAAAATGAATCTTTGGACATCTAGAAGGAACTATGGAGTATGGTTATGGTATCCAAAAGGAAATGAATTTTCATTGAAGGAGTATACTGATGCATATTGTGAAGGAAGTATTGATGATAGAAAGAGCATTATTGGAGCAACTTTTTACTTAGAAAATTGTTTGGTATCATGGCTAAGCAAAAACAAGTCCTCCATTTCACTTTCAACAACAGAAGCTGAGTATATAGTTGTTGAATCATGTTGTACACAAGTCATTTGGAAAAAAAAAATTAGAATATCTACTTGTAAATAATGAGGACCCAATTAAGATACACTTTGAAAACATGAGTTCCATCAGCATATCCAAAAACCCAGTTATCCACACCAAAACCGAACATTTTCCAATAAAATATCATTTCTTAAGAGAACAAGTATCAAAAAAGGTTGTCAATTTGAAATATGCAGATACTAAGGAACAAGTTGCAGAAATGTTTACTAAACCACTAAGTCAAGAATTTTTTGCCTATCTTAGATAGAAGATGGGGGTTATCCCTCTTTCTTAGGAGAAAACTGAAAATTGCACCCTGTCACAAAAGGTGGATACAATTTTCAAGGGGAGGAATGATGACAGGGGGAGTGTTACACATAAATATCGTCACCATCAGGTGTTGAGGCCTAAAACATCATAAATTTCCCCCAATTCCAAAACTATGAATTTGGACATTGGCCTAGACTCCTATTTTCCATATTTGAGTCCTCCACTTCCTTTTCCTTTAATGCAAAAATCATTACCCTCTTCAATAATTCCTATTGTCTCTTGAAAATAAGCGGTGCCACCGCATTTACCCTTTGGTAAAGAAGCGATTCCACCTTGTTAATGCTCTTTTTACATAGAGGAAAATTAGTGCTCAAGTTTTAAAGAGAAAAATAGAAGATTCATGAAGCTTCTTGAAGGAAGACTTCATGACACCCTCATCCCTACTCTTGTGGACCAGCTAGACTCAAAATCCCCCTTAGTAGGATCTCCCTTCCACCTCATCCACCATTTTCTCAACCATCCCTATCCTCCCAAGGCCTATAAAACCTATCTCATCCTTGATGGTTGGGGGAGAGAAAATTTATGCTGCTGCACTGAGGTTCTGGCCAAATCTAGGGTGAGCTTGGAAGAGACAAGTTGGAGCTTTGAGGACAAGACATGGCATGTGAAGGAGCATCAAAACACTAAGGAAAATGGTTGTAATCTCTCTTCTTCCTTTTAATGAAAACATGGTTGCTTTCCCATAAAATGTATTATGTTGCAATAATTCATTTTATTATTGGATTCCTTAGTCGCTAATATAGAATTGTAGACTGTTTTTTGGTACCTTTGATCTTGCTTATTTTTTTGATGTGTTTGTGTAGGTACATCTGTGGATATTCAAACACCATAGAAGGAAACTACATCACACTATAGGATAGCTAAAGGATTCATTCCAGATATCTATAATCTCTAGGGGAGGTCTTCCATCCTTGTTATCACTCATTTGTTCTATATCTGAACCATTAAGACCTAGAGAAACAACTCTTGTTAGCAAGAGGTGAGGATTTCTAGGAACAAATATGGTGACCATACTGGGGAAAACATTCAACACATACACTAGTACAACATGAGGAATTAGCTACTAGGTGACTAAAAATTCTAGTCACCATGGGTTTTTCAAGTGATTTACTACTAAATATGAGCAATTTTGATTGACCCAACTATCAACGAATAAAATTAACGACTAATTTAGTCATTAGTTAACAAATATGACTAGATAATAAGTGACAGAGTTAAAAATGACTAACATAAATGACTAATTTAGTCACGACATAAAAAATGACTAGTTAGAAGAATATGAATTAGCCATTTATGTTAGTAATTTTTAATTGTGTCATGTAAAGTTGAAAATTTGACAATGAAGTGTAAATTTTGTAATTTGTCTACCTTCTATTAGTAATATTGGTGCCATGCACCTCGATCTTCAGAGATCCAACAAAGCAATTGCACGGAAGATACATCTCAACAATGAGAGAGTTCCTAGAGCATATCCAAAATTAATAAAGATACACTAAAAAATCCTAATAAGGGGTGGACTCAAAATGGTAGACCATAAACAATGTAGTAGAGACAAAATCTATAAGAAGGAGCACCTTGTAGCGGGGAATCCAATAGAGTCACAAGTGGAAAAATCCTAGACAATGTCCAAACTAGAGAATATTGAGTGGCTAACATATTCCTTGAGATCCTTTTCAGTAACTACCAACTAATCAATGACATGCTATCATGAATTTGGTCCTTCCCTTTACAAAATAAAATGGACTTCATGACATCCTTCAACTGGACTTAGTATCTGGGTGCATGTATATTTTTTCCATGTTAATGAGTTGTTCCAATTTTAGTTGTTGGAGAAAACTCTGTTGGAAACACAGTATGTTCCATACCCTTTGCCAACATTTTCAATCTACTAGCATAAATTCTTCTCTTGCTCATTCTCTGCCATATTAGCGTCATAGAGTTGGGCGTCTGTATGGATCCCTAAACTTTCCAATTATAGGGTGAAATAACTGGTCTTAATCAACTCACCAACCTCCATCTGTTACTTCTCTAGTTTAACCATTGATTGCAGTTCCTCACTCTTAGTACTAGATATTATAGTAATCCCTTTTAATACTGGTGAATGGAGTATATATGAAACTAGCACTTGCTACATGGCCTTTTATAATGAGTTATGTAAGGAAGGACATAACATAGAATAACGCCATCCCTTAATAATACCAAATATATAACCATTGAATAGGACTATGGTAGTTATATAGGAGGTATACCTAAACGATGTGGGAGCAACATAGATCTTGTTTATAGGGGGGTTTTCTGCGGATATTATTTGTTTTTAACATATTGGGTGGTTAAAAAACTCTACCTCTATTAGCTTGAGAAATTAAATTTACTTTTATTTCATACTTCCCCTACCATAAATTTGATTTTGTTTCTTACTTGGGAGAAGAGGTAGTCAAAGTAGAGCCTTAGCCATTTCTTAATCCTAATTGGGTTAGCGGATTAATGTTTTAAGGTACCAAAGGTTGCACTAAGATGTAAGAGAGAGGGTCCTAAAATATACCCAATCATATTTGGCTATGATGTAATAGACTTGTTTTAGGCGGTTTACTTAGTTTCTTCTATTTGACTCTTCTTACTTCTATACATTTCATGAGAGTATGTCCCCTGCATTTTTTAAAAGTTTAATACTTATTCCTAAAAAAAAACTTTCATAGAGACACATTTAACAATCCCTTTAAATATAAAAGCCAACAAAAATCCCTTTCAATCCATTTAAATGTAAAAGTCCCTTTAAACATAAAAATCCATATGGTATTATGCTTTCACTTATGCTATAATTGAGTATTGTTAAAATTTATTTAACTATAATTAATTTCAATGGTATTAAAATTTATTTAGATATAATTGAAACCTTTATATACCATTGAGTTACAATCATTTCTTACATTAGAATTGGGCTTGATTTTCATAGTTATTCATTCGAGTTAAAAACAAAACCATGGTTTTCAGTTTTAAATGCACCTTTCCAAGCGGTGTGTACCTCCTAAATGCATACTAATTTGCCCGGTGTGAGAGGTGTGAGTACCTCCTAAATGCATACTAATTTTCCAGGTGTGAGAGGAAGTAATGTTTTAATTTTGGTAAAAAAGTAATGACGTATTTTTGATGTTTAGCTATTTCTGTAAGCTGCCATTAATTTTTTCTTAATTTTTATAGAGGTTGAACTTTGAAAGTGGTTTCTAAACCCAAATTTTAATTGCAAGTAATATGGATATTGGTGGGTGTATATTGCATAATGCTGGAGGGTGTCATTTATGGTTTGTGTTATATTTGGAAAGTATTTTTATTAGATTTATTTTAGTATATAATAAAAAATAATCTTTTCATTGCTTAAATTCTTTATTAAAAAATTATTAATGAAAAAATTCTACACTAACGTTTTTTTAATAAAACTTTATATGTTTGGGAAAATAAAAACCCAAAATGTAAAAAAAAAAAATAGTCTGAAGGGAAAAGATGAAATGAAATTCCAACCCTGATCATCATCATGCCCTATTCCCATACCATTTGCAAGTCATGTCAAGGGCCAAACCACAATCCAAATCAGGTTCGGCTTAGTTTCGACAACTCATTTAGATGAGATTCGATATCGGGTCGGTCGACTCAACATGTTCGATAAGAACAAATCTTGGATCAATATAACATCCAATGTAGAGGCAAAGTTAAGTTTCAAAGATTTGTCGTTTCCCGAAATGTGCATTTTCATGTCTTGTTTTTTATACCATCACATTTAGCTCATCAGCCTAGCGATTTCCACATCTCATTTGACAAAAAAATCATAGTTTGACCCTTTCAAAAGTTGATTTAAGTTTTGACAAGCAAGAGTCTTTTAAGTCTTATTAGTGAAATTCACCAAGTTTGTGTCCTCCATTAATTCGTTTGTTTTACTTGTCTGCTAGTCTTCTCATCATGACTATGTTCAAAAGGTCAAAAGTTCGACAAGTACCTCTTTGCATAAAAAAATGACCTTTTTTTTCTTAAACTAAAAAAAAATAACACTAGATCTCCCTTACCATGTCTGCAACAACAATGCACTGATAAATCTTGTTTCATATTGCGCAATCTCTCTGCTCAATTCCTAAGTCTACCTTTCTCTCTTTGTAGATGAAACTAAAATGACTCTACTACCCAGAATTTGAAGGCGTTGGTGCTGTTGTTGTCATGATTGTGCCAAGTTCAGTCTGTATAAATGACAGTTAATGTTCACGTTGGCCTAGCATGTTCAAGCATTCAGATTAGAGGCCTATTAAATTTCCATCCACCTCGTACGTTGTCCCAGTAAATGATAGTTCCATCACCAGTCATCTGCTCATTTTCCTGCATCGTCACCCCATCCGATGAGTTAATTTATAGTATTATAATATATATAATATACAATATGCTAATATTTAAATAATATATCAATTTACTATGTAATTTATAGTAATGAGTTAAACATAAAATAAAAAATAAGAATAATAACAACAAAATAAATGAAAATAATATTTTCATGGCAATGTTTCACATTTTAAAATATTTTTAATTTAATTAAAAAATAAAAATAAAATAAAAAGAATAAAAAATTGTTCCATTACAAAAGAGAAAATAAACAAAGAGAACAAAAGATAAAATAAACATAAAGACGAAAAATTTCTCCCAATCGGACCTAATTAAGAACCTTCATTCTTTGATCAAATATCTGAGCGGTCTAGTGGATGGTGATGAATGAAGCTTATGGAAGGGTTGGATGCACTCAAGAAGATTTGAAACTCTTTACCTAAATGCAGCTAATAGGAATCAAACCAGATCCCTTTGTTTTTATTGTTGATTGCTTTATGTTCTTGTGAGTGAGGGTTTTTGGTGGAAGTAGATGGTTTCTCTAATTTAGCATTGGAGAAGAGACCTTCGTAAGTATCCCAAGACCTTGACACGATTCATCAGCATATGAAATATTATTTTTCTATCGAAAAAATTTGTGGATTCCAGCTCAATTATTTTATTCTGTGTTTTTTTAAGTATCCCAAGACCTTGACACGATTCATAAGCATATGAAATACTATTTTTTCGTCGAAAAAAATTGTGGATTCCAGCTCAATTCTTTTATTCTGTGTTTTTTTAAGGATAAATGTCCCAAGAATATATTGCTTGGTGAGTATATGCTTTCTTCCTCAGAGATTCTATAGTGATGGAATTTTTGCATAAGTGCAGTAGGAGGTCGGTTTTGTGGGCGATCAAAAAATACAAGGAACAAAACTGTGGGTGATAATAATTGCGAATGGAGCCATCTAGGGATGATTTTGACTTTTTGGCTAACCCATACAATTTTTAATTTTTGTTGTTTTTTTGGGGCGATTTTAAGGGCATAAATTAAATCGGGTGACACTAAAACTCCACACCACACTCTATAAGACCTAGAAGATCCAGCAATGTTTTTACGCATTTTCAAATTCTATGAAAATTCATATATTTTAACATTAGGCAGATAGGGGGCATAATACCTTCGAGGTACACGCATCCTAACAAAATGTTGATATTCATGGAATCGGGAGACTCAGACTAAGGTATTCAGCTAGGTTGCAAGAGTGAAACTAAAAGGAATCCCTATTATGTGTATGAGTTATGTCTATATTGTATCTTATCTCATGTATGGTGCATGATATCAGAATGTTATATATGAATCTTGTTGCTACTTATAGTCAAAAAAATCAACCAGAAAAAGGGGGGAAATCATCCCCTATCCTAGGTCAATGGTGTTTGTATTTCTATATGTAGTTAAGAGTGGGCTTGTTGGTCAAAGTACCAGTGAGAATTCGACATTTCGTAGTATAGATAGAGGTAGTATGTCCCTGTTTCTGATTTTCCCCAAAACATTCTTCAATAGGCATCACATGAAATGGATCGGATGGAAAATCACCTTCTGCTAAACCAAGCACTTCAAAATGATCAAACACATTGATCCCATCCTCCAATATCGAAATAAAGTTATTCTCATCATCATCATCTTCTTCATCTTCCAAGATATCATAATCGTCACCAAGATCATTAACATCATGGTTGGCATCTGGATGTGACAAATGATGTACATCATCCTCATATTCTTCCTCTTCTTCTTCATCCTCATCCACTAAACTATCTTTCCCACCATGTTCGATGCTAAAACTTGCAACCACAAACATCGTCCTCAATACCCTCATTCATAAATCCTCTTCAGACTCCATCATCAAATTTCCAACAGTTTGGATAGATGTCATTGCATCATGGGAAGATTCCATTTGGTCAGACTCTACTTCATTCTGTTGAGAATGAGCAATTGTGTCTGCTGATGGTGTTTCCTCATTCTCTCTTTCATTCTAGTGTTGATGCACATTGGAGCCAAAAACACCAAAATTGCTACTTTTGTGTTGAGCATATTCATGGCCTTGTACCTATTCCATAGTTAAGGACTCCAAGGTCTTCACAATGCCATTTGCAATTTTAACACACTCGGGATGATCTAAATCTAGATTCTCAAGTGTACAGGACAAGGCCTAAATCATTCCAACATCTTTTAGTGTTTTTGACACTTCTATTGAGATATTTGATCCTGGAGGTTTGTGTGTTGCAAGAACATCATTTATTAGATCTATTAATGCATTCATTTGGCTTTCTGGAGTGCACATGCTAAAATTTCTACTGAATCATTGGCTGATCCGAAAATGGAAGAACAAAAGCTATAGAGCGTGACTGCACCAGTGTTGACTTCTCCAAAGAAGCAATATGTTTCAAATTTAGCTTCAAGGAAAGTCAATTCAATTAACATACCTCCTATCAAGGCTTATGATGCACAAAAGGGTGAGGATGAGCAATATGAATACAAGTCAAAGGGAATTAGGGTGATTAAATCTTGTGTGACCCCAACAAAGAAAAATAGTAGAGGCCTTAAGAAAGATCATGGGTAGTCTATCTTAGAGAAGTTTATCCAAGGGAAATTAGCTAAGCAGTTGTCTATTTGCAAGAATGAGCAAGTTTCCCCTATAAAATATGGCACTGAACCTTCATCCTAAAAGGTGACAGTTTCATCAAAATTTAAGGTGACGATAAACGATACTGAAGCAATGAAATTGGATGGTGTGTCATTATCTACGGAGTTGCATTTAGAAAAAGAAAACAATATTAGACAAGTGTAAATCTTATATTAATTCATCATAATGATGGCTTCCTTCATACCTCTGTTTTCTCTGTGTCTTATCAAGTGTAGCATAATCCTTAGCCCATGCATGAAAATAATCTATTGGATCACATGTAAAACTCGACCACAGAACATGAAAGCATGCACTTCACAAAATATGACTAGAATTTGAAGGTATGCCAAAGACATAGCCTTATGGGACTGAAATCCAAGAATGAGGAAGGCGTTGCCTTATAGTCAACCTAGCCATATCACCACTTAATGTATCTTGGTTCAAACTGATGCTTTCTCCAGTCTTAGGGGAGTGTCCCTAATATGTGCATTTTGTCATCAAACAAATAAATTTGCATAAAACTCTAAGATGATTAACTCACATACTTGCTCTTGAGTTGTCTATAAACAATTAGGACTGAGGAATAATTTAATAAAGAAATAGATTGGTTGGGATTCGATACCAAAGAAAAGTATAATAACAAATTAATGGAAAAAAAAGTGAGGTGAATGTGTACCTTTGGTGAAGATAATCAAAATAAGTTCACAAAAAACTAACCATAACACTACCACACAATTAACCAATGTGACCCAAGTTATTCAAGGATATAGAACAAAGCACGATTAAACCAAACCCATATGATATCCAAAAAATTTGATTGCATCATAGTGAGTCACAGATGACATGACATGCTACCATAGATGTCCATTCTTGCAATGGAAGAATGAAAAATGAAGAGTTTTATATAGCTACAACTATCTAGAGAGAATAATATCTAACCTTTTCTTTGCTTCTCAAATTTGTATGTATAGAACCTCATTGAAGAAGGAACAAGCCACCCTTAGTTGCTTGAGAAAGAGGAAAGAAATCTCATGAAGGAAAAACTCAACATGCACACTAGGCATGATCTCCTTTTTTAATTTTGGAATGCTTTTCCCCATGTTGCTTGATTAGGGAAGCAACATTAGTCTATCTTCCAGAAAAAGAAAAAATAAATGTTGTTGGACTTTATTTTTTACAAGGAGCATGAATACATCTCTGTCATGCAATCCCTCAAATCTTAGGCTGCTGGAAAAAGGAAAATTGCTACATATAGTAGTTCTCTCAAACTTTGCTAGCTCAAGAAAGAACTAGATAAATGTGCATGTTTTCATACATCCACAATGGAACCAACCTGATCGAATCTCACTATATCTTAACCCTCTAGTAGTGCACCAAAATTGAGAATTAACTATGGCGACTCAAGGGGACGACATCCCCTTGCAGAGTGTTAAACATAGTTGAATCTTTGTACTCTAAAGCTTTGAGAGTGATCCATGGGAAACCTACCGTTATCAATAGTGCTTGTTCAATGGGCAATGGAGTCAATTGCATGGTAGCTCAACTACTCAACTAGGATGAGATAACAAGCATGCCTACCCATTTGCAATCGAGACTTGCAAACCATCTAGGAAGTACACTCGTTCCATTGGAACTAGATCAATGTGGATGTTTGGATACACTTACAATGGAATCTTGTTGGATATTAACCCTCAAGTAGTAGAAGCACAATTGGGGTTTAACATGGTGGGTGTTGTAAGTACATGGAAAATCTTGGAAGAGATCATTGGACAGCTATCAAAGGGATCTTTTCGTACGTACAGGGCACCAATGACTACATCGATTTGCTATCAAGTAGATGGAAGCAAGAAGCTTGAGATATCTATATTTTATTGGAAAAGTGATGTGGATAATGCAAATTCCACTGGTGCATATATATTGATACCATTTGAAGAAGTTGTGATTTGGAAGAGTAAGAGGCAACATGTGGGTTGCCAATTCTAGTACTGAAGCAGAGTACATTGCACCTTCAAAGGCTTCCAAGGAAATTGTTTGGTTGCGGTAGTTATGCAGATATATTGGACTTGAAGTGGGACCATGCCTATTTGGTGGGACAATGAAAGTGCAATTGATTTGGAAAATAATCCCAAGTTTCATCCATGAGCAAAGCATATCAAAGTGGAATTCTGCTACAAAAGAGAGGTGGTGGAGTCTGTTGATGTAACTATACTCATTTTTAGAGGGGTGGTGGAGTCTATTGATGTAACTATACTCAAGGTTAGGAATCAGGATTAACCAAGGCAGTGGATGGAAAGAAATTTATTAGGTGTAGGGGCAAGGTGGGGATTCAAACTTGGTCGATGTAACTACCAAGTTGGATATTGTTAGTATATTGTTGGTTACATCCTGTGTGTAACTAAAATTTTCCCTATGGAATCTGTAAAGAATCTCTGGGTTGCAGTTTTATATTTTAGAAGTACAGTTGTTTCCCAATTATATTCATGATTTTAGGGCAACACTGTTTCTATGTTTGTACATTCTTTAGAAAAGAAAAGAAAACAAGGTAGACACTCATTTGTCCCCAGGGAAAAAACTCGTTGTTATTGTGTGTGTTGCTTTAATACTTTGAATTTCATACTTATGTTGAATATCTTTGTAGTGTATATCCTTCTCCATTTTCTATAGGTTTCTATTCAGGTTCAACACTCACAACCTGCTTTGTGCAAATTACAAGGCTCTTTTGTAGTTTATATTGATAGAATTTTATTGTTTTTGTTTTCTGAAACCAACAAAGTAGCCTTTAGACTTACCAGTGATTTGGTTTGCTTTGGTGCATGGTCTTTGAAAATGTCCAGTGATGGATATAGAGAATGATGTTCTTAAAGATAATAACAGGTAGATGTACCAATTCACTGTGTGATAAGAAAGGAGCATTGGATTGATCTTGCAATTAAAACTTATGAATCAACTAGGAAATATGTTTAATCATGTGGGAAAAAATGAATGAACTTGAAGACATTAAAGAAAACTTCTAAATTTATGCCTCTTGAGAGGAATCTCACTCTGCTTCTGGTGGTACAAGTGGCTTCATTCAAAGTACAAGCTATCAAATGAATTGTGGTTTTAGACATGCTTAGAACTCCCAATTATAAAAAGGAAATTTTCATTTTGTTACATATAGGTCTCTGGGACCAAAACATTTTTCTCCTCTATTTTTTCTAATACACTCATTTGATCTAGGATTTTTGTTGTTCATTTTGACTCCAACAATGAGGTCTGATACCAATATATGATGGGATGTCTAATTCACCATTTATCTCCTATTTATTTTGTATCATGATTTCAGAAAGGCATTTGGAAAACATATGTACAAAGTTTGAAAATTGAAATCAATTGAAGTGGAGTTTTCTCCTTGCTGTGGAGAGCAAGTTGGGTTGTCTGCATCTAGAGCTAAGAGCTCCCAAATCCCCAATGGTTTCATTCATCAAGTCCTTAAAAATAATATTTTCCATGTCTAAAACCACTTCTGAAAGCTTTTTTTTATGATGAATCCATGAATTTTTTGTTTCTGCTAGATTCTGTTCAAGAATTGCAGACATAGTATCACAAATATGTTCTGAAGGAATAGAAGGTAGGCACTAAATTTCACTCCATACTTGTTGCACAAGCTGCTGTCCTATGGGTCTTGCATCCTTGAATTCTCCTCTGTTCATGTTGGCACGTATATTAATTAATGAATATCATCCATCTTAGTGTTAAATACCTCTTATGTCATGTCTTTCTTTAATGCTGACATGTTTGTGGCGTACAGACTATGCATTTGACAAATGCAATGCAATCAAAATCTTGCAGTATTTAGTTTCATATCCCATCGAAACACCCATTTAAGATTTGATCAGATTGATTAAGTTTAATATCCAAGAGCATAACTAGATGTAGTTTATTCACCTAGGGTCTACAAAATCATTTAAGGAGGGAAATTATTTTCTTTAAACCTAAGACCATTGATGAGATTAATTAAGGGCGGGTGATTTTTTACTATACGGACATGGTTGGCATAAATAGGGAAGCATTTATTAATCTCCCAGTAGCCTGTCTTCTCTTCTCCCAGCTTCCAGTAGTGAGTTCCTTCCTCCCAACCTGAAATTCTCTTCTACTTGCTTCCAGCCTATGAAAAAAACACCAACACAATGTTCTACTCCCTACTTGTTTATGGTTGGGACAATATATAGAGTGAACTACATTATTGTTAAGTCCTCTGTGATTCGTTTAAGCTATTCAATTGACTTTTGTATTTCTATATTGCAGAAAACAAAGGCACACAGCTAAAAGTTACCATAAGTTTAAAAATTTGTCCAAGGAAAAATTTAATAGACAATGGGATTGAGAAGCTACTAGTTTTCACCAGAAACTCATCCAAAATAGTTTGCAATCTTCCAAAATAGTTTGCAATCTTCTTTTACATGAAAATGTAGTCATCCTAAAACTACATCTTTATGAACAAGGTTCAAGCAATGTCAAATATGATTATTTGGCCAGCTGTGAAATCAAGGTTAGCTTTTTATTTAAAGTAAAGCCCACAATCCTTGAGATATGCTTATTCAGAAAGTGTGCAACATTGAAATTACTTGTTTAAATTGATTTTTGCATAATTATTTTTTCCTAGTTCTCTTTTGTTGAAATCCATGCTAGACAAGAGCGGTCTCAACTTGTGCTTGATTGATGACTGATATTTCAAATAGTTTACCAAATACACTTTGATGTCTCTTTTATATACAGATGAAATATGTAGATGATGACTCCACTACATTTTGGGCAATAGGAAAGAATTCAAGTGTGTTGGCTGCACATGCTGAACATTGTGGAAAGGAAGTTTTGATGGTTGTCCCCTTTGAGGGTACAGATTTAGCAGAGGCACTCTTTTTTACTTCACTAGAAAAAAATTGTCATACTTTATTTTTACTTTTAATCATCTTATATCACACATTTATTTAAATCAAGTATTCTTAAAACAAGGATATCATTTCTAGAGGAAAACTATAGCCTCCATGATTGATAGCTCTCTCCCACATCTTGTAAAGGTATAAGAATGGCACGTTGGCTCACAAAGATGTCAAGAGTGCAATTTATATGCTACATGATTGCTTACAAGTTATTTATTCTTTAGTAATTTTCTACATTTCTTTTTGTAAATATTTTTCTGAGAATATAGGATGTATTTTTCAAAAAAATAAGGTAGGGAATGCTAATTTGCATTTGCAACCTGTTCCATTACATTTAGAGGAAGAACATGGAACACATCAAGGTGTTGATGACATAGATAGTAAAATAAATCTAGATGGTATTCTAAATGGAATATCTGACGCATACATTTCATTCCTCAATTGTTGACCTCATAAAGTTTTGAAATTATAACACTTGCTTCCTTGTAATCGACCTGTGGAAATTTCTATCTTCTTCAGTTTGTGTGACGAGTATTTATAAAAAATTTATTCTTTCAGATGTTGCATTTGAGATAATCTTTCATCTTATCCACAATTAGTGCCAAAGCCCATGAATTCTGTATACATGACATGATTGTCTCATAAATTCTATCTTATCTCAACTTCGAAGGATTATATCTAATAGTTTCCTTGAATATGAAGGTATGGTTAGATATTTTTGGAATACTTCTGAACTAAGGTGAGTGACTTCTCAAAGTATGAGGTTTTCCTTAGTAGATTGCATGGAATTACAGTACTCCTTTTCTCCATGGAAGAAATCTTTAAGCAACTCCTACACTTTAAGTATTCCTGTAGAACTTCCCACTAAGACAATTTTGTGAATCTGGGTTTTATAATTTGTCATTATCAATGGATTTTTGAAACAGATAAAATGTTCATTGTTCATTTTCCCACTCTCTTAATTTTTTAATGTTGGTCCCAGTTTTCATGGAGACGAGGGTAGACAACACTCCCTTATTCGTCTTACATGAAATTTGAAGTCCCTTTGGGATATGTTGAATTTGTATTTTTCCCCATTATGTAATGGATATTATTTCTTGTCAAACCCATATACAAGGTTCACTCAATATTTTTAAGACATCCAACCCTGTTAATTTCCCAACGGTTTTGGTGGTCCTTCTTTGAGAATCAATGTAATAAAGCAAGATGGCTAATAACAACTTTAATAATTTGACAACTTGCGAGCTATTATTGGGTGGCAATGAGATTTTAGATAAGCAAGGAAAAGGATTTAATTCCTCCCAGTGCAGGGTGGAGGTTTGGAGGATTTTCAACTATGTTAATTTTCCTCTGTATGAAGAGATCTAGAATTTGGGTCCTGTAGCACCAGCCACATAATCGTTGGTTATGGGAGGTTTCTTGTCATGTAAAAAAACTGGTTACATTCGTATTTTCCAACACATGTCAATGAAATCATTTCTCCACTAGCAGATGTCAATAGTTAAAAATAATCTTATCATAATTCTGAGTCTGTTCTGTTTAAAATGTAGTTAGATTTAAGCTTTGTTTTGATCAAATTATTGTTTATGGCATTCCATATTCAATCCAAGCTGGTGTATCCTGTCAGAATGCCTTCAGTATATCCTGGCATAATGGTAGGAAAGAGCTATCAGTTACCCTCTATTTATATGTATATTTGGATCCAACCAAGCCAAAAGTAATTTAATTTTTTTTTCTAGCAAAATAAAATGTAATTTTTCTACCAACTATTTAGAACTGCAAACATATAGTCAAACCTGATTTTGATGTGTTTTTGGTTGTTATAGATTAGTGTAAAGCTAGTTCTTAGAGAATTGCAATATACTAACAGTTCTAGAAGCCTTCACAGTCGTAACACATCAAATTCTCAACACTCTTTACTTGGATCTTCAACTTTTCATTCACCAACTAGAAGAAATCTTAAAATAATCATAGTGGAAGGCAACAACCTTGCTAGAAAAGACAAAACTCAAAAGAGTGATCCTTACGTTAATCTTTAGTATGGGAAGGTCGGGTTCCCCAATTTCTGAGTTAGATATTTTCTTTTTCTAGAATTAAACTGATCTACATATTGGTGGATATCTACAATGTTTCCTATAGCTATACTTTGCAATTGATTAGGATTATTTTTTTTAATATAATCACAGAACATTTGTAGAACAAGATCAATTTCACAAGGTATCAACCCCATATGGGATGAAGAATTTGAGTTTAACGAGATTGAAGGTGATCAGTATTTGAAATTAAAATGCTACAAGTTTCTTGGTGATGACAGTATGGGAAGTGCCCATGTGAATTTGGAAGGAATGGAAGAAGAAGAAACCAAGGATGTTTGGATCCCCCTTGAAAAAGTTACAACAGGTGAAGTAAGACTCAAAATTGAGAAGAAAAAGCAAGAGCAAGACACTGAGGTGAGTAGAATATGAAATAAAAACCTCATCAATATGTGATTCCATGTCTAGAACCACCGTTGTATTTCCATCAAATGTCTTATCAAATGACATTGTGACCCCTTTGTTAAAAATAGAGAAACTTGCTGATAAATTCCAACCAATCACCCGGCTTGCTGATATGTACTCAGTTGAGTAATCACTCAGCTATGTGGAACAGAGCCCCCAAGAAACAAAAAATTAAAAGGCATTTTTCATCAGAGGATTAAACACAGTATACCTTACCTCCAAGAATTCTATGCAGTGGCTCTCCAACATGCCTCCTCCAACACTGCTATGCACCATAGAAACCCACCGCAAACCCATGACCAGCAAATGGTGAAAAACACTATGCACCAGAGGACCAACAATGCTATGCAGCACGGTGGAAAAAAATGGTGAAAAATGCTATGCACCAGAGGACCAACACTGCTACGCACCATAAAAAATGCTCTTGTTATCCAGAAAACACGATGGTGAAAACCCAAGGACCAACACTACTACGTGACGGAGAAAACCCAAGGACCAACACTACTACGATTTGAAAAAACACCCTTGTTATCCAGCCAGAAAACACGATGGAGAAAACCCAAGGACCAACACTGCTACGATTTGAAAAAATTCCCTCGTTATCCAGAAAACATGATGGAGAAAACCAAAGAAAAAACGATGGAGAAAAACCACAGGAAAACCCTATGCAGCATCACGCAGGGTGCACGCAGGCCTATGGTGGAGGCGCGGGTAGGATTGTGAAATAAAATATCCCCCAACATACTGCATATTTATATAGTTAAAAAAAAAACCTTTTACCCCTAATATACCACCAATATATTGGCTTGTAATTTTTTGATTTTTAACCCCCCCAATATGAATGGATGTGCTATCATATTGGTCCCTAGGTGATACCCCCGTGACAGTAGGAAAATTACAATTTATTAGAAGTTGGGAGCTATTTCCCTATGTGTCCTCCAATATCTAATGGGATTGTCTTGGGCTATAGTTAAACTATCCTTCCTAACCTCTAATTTGCTAAAAGTGACATATGAGCTTTGAAAATAATGAATGTTGTTGAAGTACCCTGCTGTATTCAACAATGAAGATATCTGAAATTGCACTACTTAAGCCCACTTGTGACTCACACACATTATTTTTCATTTAGTGCATATGATGCTATGTGCCAACCCTCTATTGGAGGTATTCGTGGCTTTACTGAGCCTAGATATAGGTAATTCAAGCATCTTATTGTATTGATCTATTTTTGACTAGGTTGGTCACTCTCATTAAGCTAATGCCCTAAACCCTAATAGAGGTCTAGGTGTTACAATTATCCTGATTTGCAAATCATTCACTCAAAAGACTAAGGGAAATCTTACCTATAGCATTCATCTCTTGAGTACTTGTGTTTGGACAATGATCTTCTCTCTTTTGAGTAGGACTTCACTTTCAAGCTATGTTGCATGAGTTTCTAGAATGTAGAAACGTTGGGAACATGGGTATGAGTGTTTGATATGGCTAAAAGTTTATGTTAAATTTATAGGAAATAGCAATAATATATTAAAAAATATAAAGATTAATATAATTAAAAATTAAAAAACAAAATTAATCTTGAAAGCTGTTTGAGCAATGGCAATAGAAAGTTTAATGATTCTTTTCTAATGTACTTTTTCATAATTTACATGCTCAAAGATTTAATTTTTAATCTCTGTGCTTGAATTTGAGAGATCTGAATTTATGTTGGTCTCTCTATATAGTATTTACAAGAATAAGCAGAATAAGAAATTGAACTCATAGCCTTCCTCTTTTCCTCATGTTGCTGCTCTACTATTGATCTGCATGCCATCAGTCAATCGATATTTTATTATCGAACAACAGAGCAAAGATATCATGTGTAGCCTCCACACAAATGCAATAAAAAACCTAGGATCAAAATAAGGCTATAGGTTCTGCACATAAAGAAACACTAGTATAATTTAAAAAATAATTATTTAACCCAACACAACATACTCGAGTAAGCGTATTCCAGAAGAAATTGAATTGTTAGAAATTGCAGTATTATTTTAGAATGTTGTGCTATGAGAAATTGAATTGTGTTTACTGTATGTTGTAGTGATTTCCAACAGTATGTGTAGTCGCATTATTTGTATTTAAGTTCCAGTAGTATGTGTAGTTGCATTATTTGTATTTAAGTTCCAGTAGTATGTGTATCAGTATTTGTATTTAAGTTCCAACACTATGTGTAGTAGTATTTGTATATAGGTTAGGTTAAATATTTAATGTTCCCCCACCCCAAAGAGCAGTTTAGAAGAGTAAATAATGGAAAATTAAAATAGATTACATCGACATGTAGAGGTAACTGATGGTTTGGTTTAAAATCTGTCAAATTCTATGTTTAATTTCCTCATTTTCCTTAATATTTTCCCAAACTACGTCGATCCTAGTGTTCCTATCTTTTCTATATTGTTGCAGTAGCCAAACATCTAAATGAATGGCTGCATTCTTGATACTCGTATTAAATGGTGGGAACATGATCAAAATTAGGATAGGAGCTTCAAGAAAGCTTCAGCAAATGTTAATTTTGATCAATCTTAACAGAAAACAATTGTGGTGGGGATTATTCCAATAAAGGAATTCCTAATACTTGATCATAATTGGTATGTTGTATCTATTGGGTATTCCTTGAAAAGGAACCATTCTTGGACTTGACTGAATGAGCCAAATTTTGTTCTTGTTGCAAGTTGCTTCTTAGTATGGAACATTTTTAAAATATTGCTCCCACTCTTAGACATGAACGGGATTGTACATTCGACAAGGAACCTATTTTTGCACGAAACCTATCTGAGATTAAATCTCATTCTTTCTCGATCTAGTAGCCAAGAGGCTGATAGCCCGAAACTATGTTGATGGGTCAACATCCCACCATCGTTAGGACCCTGGAAGTTTGTAAAAATTATGCAATGTGATCTCTAAGTAATTTGGAAAGAAATCAATCCATAGTAATGAATTCAATAAGGAAAAGGCCTTTCTGCAAGAGGAAAGTACCGAACTCTTCAATGTCCATAGTGCTGAAGTTGACTTCTGCACTGAACTTCTTCAACTTGGCAAGTAAAAAATGTAATTGGGGAGGTCAAACCCTCTCTTACTCTTACCGTCTGCTCTGCCTTGCCTCTATCCTCCTGCATAAACATACCCTATGTTATAATGCTATACTAATGGTAGGTTTTGAACAATTATTCATGAACCTTGAACTTTGTACTTGTAAATATAACTCCACACCAAAATACGAGACCCAGGTCTTAGTGAGGCTCTTATATTCCATTGAAGAAGCAATGCATCCCATGTGGGGAGTCAGAGTGGAAGGCGTAAACATGCCATAGGGCCTGAAGGGAATTGGAACTTAAAACTAATTCATAATCAGATAATCAGGGTAGGGCACTTTCACATTCCACTCAAGCAGGATTAAGCAGGATGGAGACATGCTTTATTACCCTTACGAAGAAACAGTTTCTTGTAGGTAGTTCAAATGGGGAATATGAACCTCATCATGATTTTCTCTATCCTTTGCTTCGTCATAAATGTGCATTTCATGGTCAAGTAAATTCCTTCATTTTGAAAGTCATAAATCTTGATAAGAATATTCCTTTATGCAACTATGCATTATAAGAACACTGTAGAAAACTAATCTCTCCAACCGTTTCGATAGGTTTAGTCAATCTCAAAAGCTTACTATAATCTAAATTTTAGTGTAGTCTTATTTTAGGTGACCATACATTCTAAGGAAAGTTTAGTTCTTATCAATGGCTATTTCTCTCTGTGAACTGTTGTTCAATTATCATGGAAGTTGTTTTAGATCCTGTACATCTCAACACAGAGTTGATATATATTTTGTTATACCTAATAGTTTGCAAGTTTTTCAAGTTTAATTCATGCTTAACCAGTTTTCCTACCTTTCAAATAACTCGTATCATCACCTAGAAGCCAAATATACAACCCTTTAAAGGTTTCTCTAAAGACGCAATGTTGTAGGAGCATGGTATTTCTCTTTATATTTGCAACATGACTCTTTAATTATTGAATCCACTATTAGGTGCCCTTATATCCAAGTAATAATGATTCATAAAGCATAACTCCTCCATACAAAATGGTGCCTTTGAAGTAGTAAATGATTCAATGCTAAATACTTGCAATACTTGCAATTCCCCAAGTCAAAATACTTGAAATTCTTTGAATTCTAGGTCTAGAGATCATTTTTGCAAAACATTACGGTGCATAGGGAGTCAAGTCTCTAATTTTGCAAATGATAATCGTCGATTCTCCATCAACAATAAGTTTCTGAATCTTCCTGGCTCTTAGAATGTTTATCACTTGATTTAAAGCTAAAATAGGCTTCACAATAAAATAGGCTTCACAATAAGAGAAGAAATCCTTTTGCAATTTGATCACGACCATAGACCTGCTTATTATGGAACCTTCTCAAAGAAAAGGTGAATATACTTTGCATAATTTTAAGTTTATTAATTATCAAAGAAACAGGTTTTGTTTTAATTTTGATATCCCATGATGAGGAACATCTGAAACACCTTGAAGCTCATGTATTCTTAATGTTACAGTAGACAAGAAGGAAAGTTTTGTTTCTGACTCTTTGTTTTTGATGCAGTGATGGCATTGGGCTTCGAAATCCTTTCAAGAAGGAATCTTCTTTGGACTATGAGAATGATAGTGATGAATAATGGGAAGAGGTATGCATCACTAAATCTCTTTGGTAAGAGTATTTGTAGTATTTTTATTAGCTTTAGTTACAGGGAAAATTGTACATAGCTCTCAGGAATTAGTTTATCATAAATACTAGTTACTAGTAAGTTGTAGTAGTAATAGTTATGTAGTTTGTAGATCGATATCTATCATAATTTTTTTTGAATATCATCATTTTCAAGAAATAACAACTTATTAAAGGGTGCTAGCTCAATGGTAGAGCACCTGCCTAATTATAGGCAGGAGGTTGGTGGTTCGATTCCTCTATGCCCTATCATAAATTTGTGACTACAAAAATGACTAAATTTGCATATGTACGACTATTAGTAGCTAATTTTCTTGTATCTTAGTCGTATTTAGCTTAGTCATTAATATGTTAACATCTAGTAGTTTATTTAGACGTATATTTGGTCATTAATGGTTGTAATCAGTGACTAAATCAACGACTAAATCAATGACTAACTTAGTGACTAAATCAATGATTAAATCATTAACTATAAATGAGTAAAAAAATGACTAAATCATTTTATATCAATGACTAAATCAATGACTACTAAGTCAAGCTATTAATGACTAGTGAAATACGACTAGTTATAAGATAGTGGAAATTTGCTACTATTAGTCATTGACTCAAAAATAGTCGTTTATTGTTAGTTTTTCAACATTTAAGTTAGAATTTAGGATCTTTTCACTGAGAGAATAACAAGCACAGCAATAAAACATAAGCACATCACAAGAGACAAGAGACACAAAGAGTTTTCCTTGGGGAAACCATAAAGGAGAAAACCCCGCAACTTCCTTAGAGATAAAATCAGCACCAAAACAGTAAGAGATCTCCCAACAGCAGTGGCCTTCTAGTCCCAGTATATCTCCTCCTCCAAAAGTGTGCCTCACTTAAGAGAGTGAATGATGTGTGTGATAAATAGAGAGTCTCACTCTCGATTTATATTCTTCCGTTCACTTGAAGTACATTTTCACACGTAGGCTCGACCTAATATTACTTACCCGAGCCTACACCTTAATTAGTGTATAATAACTTGAGTGCCCCAAAACTGTGGGGACTTACCTAATGACTTGACATGACTTGTTTACATTATAGATCCTCCCGATCGGAACATCGGGGCATAACAACATGATCCAAATACATAATAGAAACATCCCGGAATAAACATCGGGTTACAATACATAAGATACATAGAAGAATACATTCCGAAGTTACATATACATCAACACTCCCTCTTAACTAGGAAGGTATTCTTTTGACACAATTTTCAGCACTGGTCTTCTTCTCTGTATCAGCTGGATCATCTCGTCTTCAAGTCATCTTCAGATCTGGATCATCTCTCGATCTGGATCATCATCACTGGATCTGGATCATCTCTCGATCTGGATCATCATCACTGGATCTAGATCATCTCTCGATCTGGATCATCATCGAATCATCATCACTGGATCTGGATCATCTCTTGATCTGGATCAACATCACTGGACTGGATCTGGATCATCACTTGATCTGGATCTGGATCTGGATCATCTCTCGATCTAGATCATCACTGCTAGATCATCATTACTGGATCTGGATCATCACTCGATCTAGATCAACACTGGTGCTATCTCAAGATTCTTCTCGTCATAGGAATTTCTACAGAGCCAGCCCTTTTTCATGCTAGTTGTAGGCCTACCCTCATGTAGGTCTTTGCCCAGCACTTACATCTGACCTACTCGTCAGAAAGGCACATCCAGTACTTACATCTGACCTACTCATCAGAAAGGCACATCCAGCACTTAAATCTGACCTACTCATCAGAAAGGCACATCCAGCACTTACATCTGACCTACTCGTTAGAAAGGCACATCCAGCACTTACATCTGACCTACTCGTCAAAAAGGCACATCCATCCAGACAAGAACACATCCTATCACAGTGATGGAAGATTTCTCCACTTTCATCCAGACAAGAACACATCCTATCACAGTGATGAAAGACTCCCATCTACACAAGAACACATCCTATCACAGTGATGGAAGATTTCTCTACTTTCATCTAGACAAGAACACATCCTATCACAGTGATGAAAGACTCCCATCCAGACAAGAACACATCCTATCACAGTGATGGAAGATTTCTCCAATTTCATCCAGACAAGAACACATCCTATCACAATGATGAAAGACTCCCATCCAGACAAGAACACATCCTATCACAGTGATGGAAGATTTCTCCACTTTCATCCAGACAAGAACACATCCTATCACAGTGATGAAAGACTCCCATCCAGACAAGAACACATCCTATCATAGTGATGGGATATTTCTCCACTTTCATCCAAACAAGAACACATCCTATCACAGTGATGAAAGACTCCCATCCAGACAAGAACACATCCTATCACAGTGATGGAATATTTCTGCAGTTACATCCATCCAGACAAGAACACATCCTATCACAGTGATGGAAAGGCTTGCACTCACATCTAATCCTACGATAACAAATCTCAATAGTCATATCAGAATGGCCCCCAGTCCTTGACTGAGCTACCTGGTAACTGACCAGGCGCCTCCACTCTCCTAGAGAATGGCAGTTGCCCTTACATCTGACCTACTCGTCGGAATGGCCAACACTTACATATGACATGGAAGGAACTAAATCCTTTAGCCATGAACAGAATGGTTCAGCCCTTACATCTGATCAAGTGGGAACACATCCCTCTATCACATCAGAATGGCTACATAGTCTTGCACTGAGTGATCCTGGTAACTGAACAGGTGCCTCCATTCCTAGAATGGCAATTGCCCTTACATCCGTCCTACTCGACAGAATGACACAGCCCTTATATCTGACCTACTCGTCAGAATGGCTATGGATCTCAGCACTCATATTAGTCATGGAAGGAACCAATCCTCACACCATGATGAAATAACTCAGCCCTTACATCTGACCATGGAACGAACCAATCCTCTCACCATGTCAGAATGGCTCTGGGTCTCATCACTTTCTCTGGGAGGAAGCCTCGATCTAGAGAACACCAAGTCTCTCTCTGAAGTACTCAAACTTCATCCTAGCCAATGGTTTCATCAATACATCAGCTATATGTTCCTCCGTCGCAACATATTGGAGCTTCACTGCTCCTCTCTGCACCATATCCCTGATATAGTGATACTTGATCTCAATATGCTTGGACTTGTCATGAAACAATGGATTCTCTGACAACTTCACGCAACTCTGGTTGTCACAATGTATACAAGTAGCATCCAACTGAAGATCAAATAAATCAGACAGTAGCTTCCGTAGCCATACTGCCTCACAACTAGCTGAACAAGCTGTGACATACTCTGCTTCAGCTTTACTCAGTGCCACACAGGATTGCTTCCTGCTAAACCAAGAGATCACACCTGATCCCATACTGAAGCAACATCCCGAAGTACTCTTCCTGTCGATGGCAGTGCCTGCCCAATCTGAATCAACATAACCCTCCAGGTTAATCTTCTGATTCGCATCGTACTTGAGCCCATAATCAATTTTACCCTTTAGGTACCTCAAAATATGCTTTGTAGCAATCAAGTGAACACTTCTCGGATCTGTCAAGTACTGGCTCAAGGTGTTCACAGTAAAGCAAATATCTAGTCTCGTGTTCGTCAGGTACATCAATGACCCAATCATCTGATGATACATCGTAGCATCAACCGACTCTGATGAAGCATCACTCAATGGCTTCAGGTTCGATGCCATAGGTGTGGCCATTGCCTTGCAGTCCATCATCCCAAACCTCTTCAGGATCTCTACTGCATACTTCCCTTGTCCAAGGAAGATTCCATCTGCACTCTGCCACACCTACATACATAGAAAGTAATGCATCATACCCAAGTCCTTCATCTCGAACTCAGCAGCAAGCTTTCTCTTCGTATCATCAATCAGCCCATCTGTACCTGTCACAAATAGATCATCTACATACAATAGGAGCATCACTGGATCGCCATCTTCAACCTTGTAGTAAAGGTTGGAATCCGCTTTACTCTTGGTAAATCCCAAACTGGATAGAAAGCTGTCAATTCTGACGTACCAGGTCCTGGGTGCCTGTTTCAAGCTATACAGGGCTTTCTTCAATCTACATACATGAGACTCTCTGTCATGTGTCTCAAAACCAAGTGGTTGTTCTACATATACTTCCTCTTCTACTACACCATTCAAGAAGGCAATATTGACATCCATCTGGTGTATCTTCCATTTCATCACTGCAGCCAGAGCACGTACTGTTCTGATGGAAGTGTATATGGCTACAGGTGCAAAAGTCTCTTCATAGTCTACTCCCTCTTTCTGAGAGAATCCTCAAGCTACAAATCTTGCCTTGTACTTTTCAATGCTACCGTCTGCAGCATGCTTGATTTTGTAGATCCATTTGGAAGTAACAACTGACTTCCCTTTTGGTCTTGGGACAACATCCCAAACATCATTCTTCATGATCGATTGATATTATTTGATCATAGCATCCTTCCATTCTTTCTGTTCTACCACTTCTTCATAACTGGAAGGTTCTTTATCAATGAAATCACATAGTAAAGCTACATACCCGGAATTTGATCTGGTCCTCTTTCTTTCTCTGTGATTCTCTTCTGGAGCTCCATATCTTTCCACACCTTGGATAAGTTCACGTACCCAAGTAGGTTTCCTCTTATGAGGATTCTTCTCCAGTGGTGGATCTACAGGTCTTTGTGGTTCCTCGAACTCTCAATCTTCTTCTTGAGCTTCTTCATTCATGATTGCATCACAGATCCTGGGTGCTTCTACTTTTCCTTCTTCAGGTTCTTCAGTAGGTCTCTTTCTAGATTTGTTGTAAGCTGTGTCTTCATCAAATGTTACATCCCTACTGACATCAATCTTCTTGTATCCTGGGAATTATATTCTGTAAGCCTTTGAGCTTTCAGAGTAACCCAAAAATATACCCTTCTTTCCTGAAGGATCGAGTTTTGTTCTCTTCTCTTTTGGAATGTGGATGTACACAAGACAGCCGGATATTCTGAGATGGCTGACTTATGGTTTCTTGACGGAGAATACTTCTTCAGGAGTCTTGTTCTTGAGTACTCTATGTGGAGTATGGTTCTATACATACACTGCTATTCTAGCAGCTTCAGCCCAAAGGTGCATAGGTAAATCTTGATCATGAAGCATAGCTCTTGCAACTTCCATGATAGTTCTATTCTTCTGTTCTGCAACCCCATTTTGTTGTGGATTATAAGGAGTTGACAACTCCCTCTTAATCCCTGCTTCTTTGCATAGCTCTCTGAATTCATTCGAAGTGAATTCTCCACCATTATCTGAACGAATGGTCTTGATCTTCTTTTTAGTATGGTTCTTGATCAAGTTTTTGAATTCCTTGAACTTGCTAAACACTTCATCTTTGTTTTTCATAAAGTAAATCCATGTCTTTCTAGAAAAATCATCAATAAAAGAAACATAGTATGCATACCCACTTAGTGAGTTTGATGACATTGGACCAAATACATCGGAATGGATGATTTCTAGAATGCCTTTGGCTTTGCTTTCGCTACTAGGAAATGTCTTCTTTGTATTCTTCCCTTCCGCACATCCTTTGCAAAATCCATCATGTTTTGCTTGGAATTCTGGAAGACCTTCAATAGCTTTCCTTTCAATAGGTAGTGCTCTGTAATGCACATGTGCAATCCTTCTATGCCAAAGCTCATTTGGTTCTACTGTATCATGGATCAATGCTTGTTCTAGATGACCCTTCAATTTGTACAAGCCTCCTTCTTGTTCTCCAATCACCACCGCATCATCAATTGTCTTTCCTTTAGGCCACATGATGACTTGACCATCTATGAATGCAACCCACATTCCTTTTGCATCCAAAGCTGAAATGGATAGAAGATTCTTCTTAAGTCCTGGAACAAACAATACTTCTTTCATTGTTAGAGACTTACCAGAGTCTAGCTTGTATGAAGATTCCCCACTACCTTTTATTGGATATTGGTAGTCATCTCCTAGTTTCACCTTGTGAGGTGATTCATGTTCTGATAGTATTACAAAAGATTCCTTGAATCCCGTCATATGTTTGGAAGCCCCACTGTCTATAATCCAATCATCACTACCATGAGTAATGTTACCTGTGAGGGCTGATATCAAAACATATTCATCCTCGCTTGAAGAATCTTCACTTTCATATCTGGATCTCTTCTGGGATGGTTCATCATCCTCTGCAGCATGAGCATGATGTCTTCTTTTGTTCCCCTTCTTCTTATGAGAGTGTCCTTTGTTCTTAGGACAGTCTTTTGCAAAGTTCCCTATCTCATCACATGTATAACATCTTAATCTAGATAGATCTCTTTTAGGATGAGAGCTCTTACTTTTGGCGTAATGATGTTTTCTTCTTTCCTTCTTGGAGTGAGCTGTGAGGGCTTGATCTTCATTTCCCATCTTCTCTTCTCGGGCTGCTATTCGAGCTTCTTCTTGAGAACATTCTTCCCATAGTCTGATGAATTTGATCAAATTCTTCCTAGCATAGATTCCTTGGATAAAAGCATCCCATGACCTAGGGAGGCCATTCAAGGTAGTCATCACAATCTCGGCATTTTCCACTTCTTCATCAACAACTTCTAGTTTCTCTTTGATTTGAGAAACCCTTGTGAAGTAGGACTGGATAGTTTCTGCATTCTGGATCTTCACATTCTTTAATTGGTTCCTCAAGGTCATCTTCCTATTGATGTTCTTTCCTTCAAACAATTTGATTAGGGCATCAAACATAGCTTTAGGTGTCTTGAGAGAGGACACCTATGGGATAAGATGATCCTTAATAGAATCAGAAATGATCCTCTTTTCCATAACCATATTCTTCTTATGCAAGGCCTTAGCCTCATCTCCCTCTGGAACTGGAACCTCCTCATGAATGTAGGAGTCTAATTCATTCTCTTCTAGGACCAAGGAGATCCTATACTTCCAAGCTCAGAAGTTATCAGCCCCCTCAAGCTTTTCATCAAGCTTGGTATGATGAGACATCTTTAAATAAGAACCTCAAATGGAAATACAAAAGATTTTAGATCTTACCAGGTTCAAGATGTCGGATCTGAAACTTGAGCTGAAATCCTGCAGAGCTGGTTCAGGTGCAACTAGTGTTTTGCTTTTCTGGAGTTCTGTCCACCCAAATGCCTTCAAATTTGTTTCTAACTTCGATTTTGGGGAGGAGATCAATCCAAGCCTGGGCTCACTAAAAAAATCCTCTTCTGTAGAAAGCCCTAATTTCCGACCCCGGTGACAGGTCCAAAACTAAAAAACCTCATAATTGGATTATGTTTCGACAGAAAGATGTGCCCTAGTGAAGAAAGTAGTTCCACCTTACTTTTGCTGAAAATATGTGGAGAAAAGTCCACAAACTAGGAATCCCTAGTTCCTGCAGCTGCACAGTGTCTTCTTCTCAGGTTAGCTCTGATACCATGTTAGTTTTTCAACATTTAAGTTAGAATTTAGGATATTTTCACTGAGACAATAACAAGCACAACAATAAAACGTAAGCACATCACAAGAGACAAGAGACACAAAGATTTTTCCTCGGGGAAACCATAAAGGAGAAAACCCCGCAACTTCCTTAGAGATAAAATTAGCACCAAAATAGTAAGAGATCTCCCAACAACAGTGGCCTTCTAGTCTCAGTATATTTCCTCCTCCACAAGTGCGCCTCACTTAAGAGAGTGAATGATGTGTGTGATAAATAGAGAGTCTCACTCTCTATTTATATTCTTCCGTTCACTTGAAGTACATTTTCACACGTAGGCTCGACCTAATATTACTTACCCGAGCCTACACCTTAATTAGTGTATAATAACTTGAGTGCCCCAAAACTGTGGGGACTTACCTAATGACTTGACATGACTTGTTTACATTATAGATCCTCCCGATCGGAACATCGGGGCATAACAACATGATCCAAATACATAATAGAAACATCCCGGAATAAACATCGGGTTACAATACATAAGATACATAGAAGAATACATTCCGAAGTTACATATACATCAACATTTATAGCCTAATTTTAGTCATTTTTTTAGTCATTAATTTCTCATTTTATACTAGTGATATGATCTTCCTTGGTTTTCAAACTCTTGTCAATAATCCAAACTCTAAGATTTTAGTGATTAGATCTACTAGATTTGTACTGAGACTTTGGTTTCGTTTAACCAGATCTATTTTGATATGAAACACATCTGCTTTCTATACTTAATTTTCCTATCATTTTCATGATTTAATGCTAGTATTTCAACACTTAACTTTCTCTTTTTTCACCATTTTTTTGTTCTTGCATCTACAAGAGTCACCATGCATTTAGTGAGGACAATAGGAGGTGCCATAACACTTTCTTAGTAGACATTAGGCAGTGCCACCGCTCTGTCATAGTGGAAAAAAGGTGGTGCCCAGGAGGTAATGCTATGTCACCAACCTTCTGCAAGCGGTGCCAGGTAGGGTTTTGAAACCCCTGTAATTTTAAAGCTTAGCTAGATTCATTTTTTGTTCTGTGTGTTTTTCCAGCTTCACTTTTGAGATCTCGACTGTTAAATTTAAAATATGAAAGCAGTAAAGGCTTATCTTGTCTTGGTTCAAAGAGCTAGGTTGTTTTCATCTGTTTAGCTGCTTGTATTCTTGGGTTTGATTTTTGAAAAGAGAGCTTGGAATTTAGTATAGTTAGATCTCCTTTTATTGTCTGATCAAGTGAAAAGGAAGCTTTTCTTTTTTCTTTTGTCTTTTTTTCTTTATAAGTTCATGAAAGATTTCTTTTTGGTTTTGATTAAAAGAAAAAAATTGAGATTTGATCATAGTCCTATTTGAACATGGACCACTGAATCCTTGATTAGCTTCAAAAACTTTCAAGCGTCCACGCTCTTCGTTTCTTCTTATGTTCTTTTCTGACTAAAAATATATCATAGTTGTAAGTTAGATATTTTCATTTTTTGAAGAATGGTAAAAAGTTCTTAGTGTACCGATTAGTTTTAGTGTATTTACTTTTGGGAAAAGAGATCTCACTTCATTGTTGCTTTCAAGATCAGTTTAGAAGTTTTGTTGCTTATTTGCATTTTTGAAATATAAGTTCAGTGTGATTGTTTGGGAATTTTTGTTTTGAAACATAAGTAAAACACTCTCTCCTTCTTGTAAGTAGGGAATAATTCAAATGATAAAGTGAAAAATTTACATATCATGTTGCATGGTTTTACTTTTATGTCCACACTTCATGCATTCACCCAACCGTTCAATATAAAATTAACATTAGCTATAGGTTACAATTTTTAGTAACTTGAGTAATAAGATAGAGATGTGTTTCGACATCTTAAAACATAGGAGTTTCCATTCTATTGCTAGCACTGTATCCTAGTAACTGTGTGGTTCTTCCACGTACCATCGATATATTGAACAACCTTTCACAGACCCTTGAGGTATATAGAAAGGTACTTCACATACTAGATTGTATATCGGAAGGCCCTTCTAGGATTCCCTAAACCATCTGAGAAAATACTTTTGGCCGTATTTTAATAAGAATACACCAAGAATAGCATTCAAGGAGATACTATGCATTTACTGTCTAGGTAATCGGGTATTCAGGCAAGGGTATGGTCCCAATCCTCCTTGTTGCACTTTACTATTGGACCCTGCACTATATCGAAAGTTGTAAAGACTTGACAATCGTAGTGAGGAACTGACTTTTATCAGCTCCTCTTATCACCTAAGTTTTCTTGTGACATTTATCTTGTGTAGGAGAGGTTTTGTGGGTGATTCTGGTTTCAAACCCTAGGTTAGGTTTTTTTTTAGTGACCACCAGTTTGGTTGGGTTACCTTTGTGACAATCTCGAAGGGTTCAAGGCTTACCACCTGAAATTCCTCCTATTGTAGGAGAGAGACGAATGGAATCCATAGACCAAGGTGTCGTGACTGATTCTCATGTGGAAGGGAATCCACTTGTGGAAGTTGGGGAAGAATTCACTACATATGATAATCCCTTGGTTAAACAACCTCCTATGGCTAATACAAATTTTCATTTTCTAATGGAAGGTCATGTTGGCTCATCAAATTAGGTTGTTGATTGATCATCTGATGATATCGAGGGGACATAATATGGCCCTAATGCTCCTTTTTGGAGAACTTTTATAGGTCAAGCAATTTTTGAATTTGGGACTACAAGACCATCCTTTGTTAGTCCTACTAAGGATGCTTCATGGAATGAGTAAATGTATAGAAGGATCCATCCATCTATTGATCACTTGCATGACACTCAAGAATACCTTGCAACCTTTATCAATTCACCTATTCCTCATCATGCACCCATGTCAGCTCTTTTACCTCATATTTCGGAAATAACCCCTCCTAGATATTATCCACTTTTGTCGTCTCAAGTGACTCCTAGTGTAACATCACTGACTCGAGGTTTAATAGTTCATGATCTAGGTCAACCATCCAAACCTGTTGCTACAGTTTTGAATACTCGGTCTGCTTTTGGTCCTCCCATATATTCTACCACTGGGGGGAAAACCTAAGCTCAAGTTGCATTAGTAGTTAGTGGAGTCACTTCCAGCACAAGACATACCGCTACTATAAGACATTCAATAGTTGTATCTCCTTCCACAAAAACCAAAGTGGTTACTCCTCCTCCTAGTATGGGGAAACCCTTAGGGGTACAACCTATTGTTAATCAACCTTCTTATGGATATACTTACCCGAGAAATCTACCATCCATAAGTAATGTGAACTTTGAACCTACATCTATAAGAATGGTATATCCTGATATTTGTTACCCCGGAAACATGTTTACACCATGGGGGAAACCTAATTGGTCATATATGCCTATTCCTAGAGGGATACCTATGAATACTACTGGAGGCTATGGTGGCCCACCTTTTGGAGGGCCACCTACTAGAGGCCCACTTGGTGGAGGCCCACCTGGGGGAGCTTTTCCTTCTAGGGGACCACCTTCTAGGTGACTACCTTCTAGGGGCCACCTTTTGGGGGACCACCACCTAGAGAACCACCACCTTGAGGACTGCCTTATAGGGTAGCACCACCTGGAGGACCACCTTATGGATGACCACATTCTAGGGGACCACCTTTTGGAGGAACACCTCATGGAGGCCCACCTAACGGAGGACCACATTGTGGAGGCCCACCTTGTGGAGGACCACCACCACCACCTAGAGGAAACCATCCTCCTGGAGGCCTGGATTCATCTAGCATATATTTAGGAGTACTGTATGTGAATCAAAATCTACAATATCCTATGTATCAATCAACCTATAGTATTGCTAGTATACAGATGCCATATCAGTATTACAAGTATATACAACCTAATAGACAACTTCCTATTTTGGAAACTTTAGACTTTCATGATCTGTCCAAGTTGATTAATGATCCCATCCAACATAACCCTTTGTGACCTACAATTCTAGTTAAGTTACAATCAGATATCCCAAAATTTGATGGGAAGCAGGGAGAAGATCCCAAAAACCATGTTATGACATTCCATATATGGTGTTCTTCCAACTCCTTGATGGATGATTCAGTTCTTTTGAGGCTCTTCCAACTAAACTTGAATGGTACAACTGCCAAGTGGTACATTGAGCTTCTGCAACATTCGTTTATAGAATTCAACTCACTGGCAACAATTTTTCTTACTCATTTCCAGTTTCCCATGCATTACAAAACTGATACAGATCTTTTGAAATCACTTCATCAAAATACTTCCACACATATATAAGATCATATTCATGAATGGAGGAGAGGACGAAGGATTATTAAAGCTCCTATCCTGGGCCAATTGTGGGTTGTTTGGTTCACAAAATCCTTGTTGCCTCCCATTTCCTATGATGTGTCTATTGGTGGTGTTGTTATTGAATAGAAGGATATCTATCGTGCTTAGTATTTGGACTTGGTTTATTTCTAGTTTGGAACTTTGTATGACCTAATCCTTCAGGCTCCTCATTCCAGCACAGACCCTACCAAGCCACCTACATAAAATCCTATTGATGGGGTTGTTCATTCAATCCATCCATTGTTAGTAGCTAATCCTTCTAAGCAACATATTACTTCTACTACTACTCCTTCTGCTCCTACAGTTTCTGCCGAGGTGAACTATATTCAAAGTACACATACACCTAGTATTAAGAATAAAGGATAAGGAAAAGGTAATAAGTTTGGAAAAATATAGGAGAATCCCAAGCCTACAACCCTAGAGAATGAAAATAAAGGAAAGAAGAAGGCTAAGTATCCCTACCTATTGTGTGGTGGTGACCACTTCACAAAGGAGTTCCCTCGTCATGAAGAAAGTACTAAATTTTTGAAAAGTAACCCTACATCCACATTTCTTACCGACCCCTTTCCGTCTCAAAAAAAATTGATCAATCATATGTCTTCTCAAGGAACCTATAATTATACAAAATAAATCCAAATGATTTCCTTAGAAACTATTAGCTTGACTACTCATAGTGAGTCATATGACAAACCTGCAGAGAAGAAGGATGAGAGTCCTTCTCCCTAGAAATATCCTTCCACTAGTTCTTATCCTTACTCGCCTAATGGGCCTCTGATGATCGAGAAACCTAACCTTGACTTGATTTTGCACCCACCTAAGGGTACTATCCAAAAGTCTGTTTCTAATCCAAATGCTCGAGCTACACAATTATACAATGTTGTTGAATATTTGGCTCAAGCACCTTGCATGATGTGTACCCTGGAGGTAGTCCAAAGTTTTCCTACACAACACAAAAAATTGTTGACGACAATAGGGGCCTTAGACCTAGATAACACTAATTTGATTCATTTGGATGTAGATAATTACAATTTCATATCACCCCACTAGCTCATGTTTCAAATTGAAACCAGAATAGTTGGGAAAAAGGTCCATAGGACCATTTTAGATGAAGGAGTTTCCACCTTAGTATTTTCTTTTTCTTACTGGAGAGGAATTGGTTCTCTCAAACTTACAAAGTCACCCACAGCCTTGAAAGCTTTCAACGGACGAGGTTTCCATCCTCATCGTTTATTACTAGCCCTTTCAGTCGAGCTTGGGGGAAAGAATTTTTCCATTCAATGGAGTTAGTTGATGCTCTGTTGGATTACAATATTCTATTGGGGAGAAACTAGTTCTATGTTATGAAGGATTTCACCTCGACAGTTTTTTGTACTCTCCAATTCCCTCATTTAAGTAATCTTGTGACCATTGATGGACTTAGATTTTGTTCAACATATGTTACTACCCCCACTGCAAATAATATTCCTATTCTAGGTGAATCCTCTCCACCTTATAAATCATTTGGGGTAGGTATGTTGAAGGATTCAAATCTCAACCCTCATGTGAGTGTTCCCCTCAACCCCTCCTAGTACGAAAGTGGAAACTGTGAACATGATTTCCACAACCAACCATAATCCTAGAGGTAAAGAAATTTTCTATTCATCTTCTCTAGGCCCTTACGAAGCACTCTATGATGTTGTTCAATATACTTTCGATGTCCATTATGATTATCTTCATCTAGTGGCATTAGATCCTTACCACCTGACTTATTGGATAGAACCCTCTCTCCCCACTCTATATTATCTCTCACATAATTTTCCATTGGATGAGTCCATTATGGAGATCATGAGTGTGGATGAACCTGTATGAGAAGATCATCATTGCATATCCTATTTTCTTCCCAATTCTAGTTCAGTAGACTTTTATTTTGTGTCTCTCATTAGTACTAATATTGTCAACAATCCTCAAACTCATGTACTATTACAAGGCACAGATTCTGAAAGAAACCTTTGTAACATTACTCAAACAACTCCCATTCACATATCAGTCAATCCCAGAATTGTTGAGCATGTTCATGTAGGCCAAAACTATTCAACATAAGAAACTGAAAGTTATAGAGCTCTATTCAAAGAGTTCCAAGAAGTCTTTTCCTTGACATATGAAGAAATGTCTGGGATTGATCCATCCATCATTGTACATGAAATCAAGTCTTATCCCATGGTAAGGTCAGTCTGACAAAAACTACGTCAATTCCATCCTAGGAAGGCTTTGGCTATTAAAGTCAAAGTGGAGAAACTTTTAAAATCAGGGTTTATTTATCTTGTACCTTTGACAGAATGGGTGTCGAATATTTTCCATGTAGCTAAGAAGCAGGGAACTATTAGGGTTTGTATCAATTTTCAAGATTTATATAAGTCTTGTCCCAAGGACAATTTCCCTACTCCACGCATCTATTAAATCATTGATAACTATGCTGGGAGCATCATCTTCTCATTTATCGATGGATTTTACTGCTACAATCAGATAGAAATTATTCCCATCAATCAACATACAATGAAATTCATTTTTTCATGGGGAACCTTTGGATATCAGAAGTTACCCTTTGGTTTAAAAAATTCCAGAGCTACATTCCAGCGTGCCATGTCCTATGCTTTTCATGATATTAAGTACATTGTGGAGTCATATATGGATGATCTCCCTGCTCATTCACAACAATGGGAGGACCAAAAACACCCACCTTAGGGACATTTTCCTTAGGTGTTGTCATTATAGTATTCAGTTTAATCCACACAAATGTTTCTTTTGTGTTGAGACTAGACGTCTTTTTGGATTTTTGGTTTCCAAAGATGGCATCCAGATAGATCCTTCGAAAATAAATGCTATTTTTTCCTTACTGGCACTGACTAATGTCACTGAACTCCAAAGTTTGCAAGGGAAGGAAAACTTTCTTTGCCATTTCGTATACAACTTCACAGGAAAAAACACATGGCTATATGCGTCTTCTTAAGAAGAACACTCTGTTATTTTGGTATGACCAAGCCCAACTATATTTTGATAATTTGAAACATGCTTTGACACATTCACCGGTGTTGCACCCCCCAAATTTCTCAAAATACTTTCTGGTTGTATGTTGTTGCTTCAACTACTACTATTGGTATTGTTATAGTGCATGAAGATCTCAACGACCAAGAGAACATTATTTATTACCTAAGTAAGAGTCTCCTTGACTATGAAACTTGTTATTTTCATGTGGATAATCTAGCTTTGGATATAGTCATTGTTGTGTAATAATTTAATCACTACATCTCACTACGCACCAAAATTTTTCTCGCAAATCAAAACCCCATGTATTATATCTTGACTCGTAAAGTACTAGGGGGAAAGTATTCTCATTGAATCATTATATTACATGAATTTGATCTTGAGTTCGCTAAGGCTACTTCTAAGAATTCCTTAATTTTCATGGAGTTAATGTGTGACCTTCCCATTGCTTTGATGGAAGTTGAGCCCAATGATTCATTTCTGGATTTTTTATTTGCTTCAACTACTTGGTTTTTGTATTCCCCAAAACATGAATTATTTAGTTCAGGAGTGGTTTGTATAGTTCCAACTACCAATAAAATCATCGAGTACCAAGTAGTGATAGGTTTGTTGACCGAGGATGCATCTTGGGAAATTCAAGACTTAGTAGTATTCATGGACTCACAACTAGTGGTTTTTCATTTGAACCACATTTATGCCATCAAAAAGCCTATGTCTTTGGTACCGCCTAGGGAGGTCATCTATAGAAGCATCTAGAATGTCCAAAGTTAAATGGTCGAGGTTTTCCTCCAACTTGGTTAACTCAACGTCCCCTCTATCAAATAATCGGCTCCCCGACCATCTATAAATCAGTGAAGATCCTCCAGGTTGTGCATCTTTTCCATCTGTATGAAAAAGTTAGGTCTCGTCATCATTGATAAAAACTATAAAACAAACAAATGAAAAAAATAATCAAAGCCTTGAGTATTCTTCTTACCAATGTCACCCCATTAGGAACCTTCTGGTAAGGGTAGATCAGGATCTCCCCTGAATTCAGTACTAGCATATGTATAGTCCTCCACCATGAGAAGTTGGTCATCCAACCAATGAAAGAATGCACTCCCATACTTGAACTTGGCCCCAACTCCACCGGTGCAAGCCATGATCTCTACCCAATGTAGCATGAGAGGGTCCCATGCTTTCATCTTAGGGAAAGCCACTAGAGGCCTCAAATGAGGCACTCACTCAAAGAAGAAGGAGTCTAGGATGGTATTGTAACCAAATTGTTTTATATCCCCCTGCCAACACTTAGTTAGATAATATTTGAACACACTCAATAAATACTCGGCCCAGTTATAGACCGTAGGTGCCATAGCCTCCAAGGCATAAAGCATATGGTCTTGGGAATCCTCGTGAGCCCCTTGGATCCATGCAACTTGTTGCATGGTAAGAAGAATCATCCATAGAGGAAAGTTCATCACCTCCTTGATGGGGATATTTTTCCCAGACATCTGAGTGCCCAAAAAATAGTGACGATCAATAAGCTCCTATGTGGTAACGTCCCCTGCACAAGGGCCTATCAGTGACATATGCCCTCATTTCCCAGATAACCCTATGAGGAAGTAGATGTCCTCTACTTCCACTATAAGAATGTGGGACCCTACCTCAAAGAATTGCTTCTTTGGATTCCACATCCTCAATATGTACTCCAGTAGTCTCATGTGGGACCTCATTCTAGGGACATGGATAAAATTAGGAGGACACAACCCCATAAAGAAACTATAGAATCAGCATCATCTCATCTTTGGCATCATCATTGTTATGTTGTCTTTCTTTCTACACCACCATTTTGACTGAAATAACCTATCAAAAATGAAAATTGAAGTATTAGAACACATAATCAACCCTTGAAAATAATTTTAAAGCATGATTTTGGCTGATTCATTCATATTTAGGGTGCACTCTGTGGCACTACTTCTTCCTCCTTTAGATAGAGCGGTGCTATTGTCTGTTCAGGCTTGAAAAGTGTGGTTCTGCTCGGGCACCACCTTTCCTACAAAGGGAAAGAGCATTACCCTGAGTGCGATTTTTACCCTTGGGTAAAAACCCCAAAACCCAACAAATTGTTCTTGGAAAGGAAAAAATTTACCATGAAAATGTTAAGGTTCATTTTATCTCTTACCTAGAACAGATAGATAAACAATTGGATGGGAAACGAATCCATAATCTTCCCCTAAAGTTTGCACATAGTTTGCTCCAAATAGCTCTCCAAACCTGGTAAATAATAAAATGATATGTTTTTTACTATTCATTTGGATTTTATATGAAATATTTTTAGGGTTTTATTGCATTATTTTAATATTTTTAATATTTCATTAAAAATGCCCTTTTATATCATCATTAAAAGCTAGTTTTTTAATATATTGGAGATCTAATAGTCTTTTTAAAAGGTTTTTGCAGGCATAAAAGTAAAAAGTTTTGATTATGAGTGATTTTGTTTTTGAATTTTTCATACCTCCATAAAATGGAAAAATTCGTCGAGCACTAATTTTGCTTCCAGTACCAAAGTTTCGAGTCAAATTTTGCTTCTTTTTAGGCTAGTTAAACCCACTCATCGTGAAAAGAAATCCTAACGGAGTCTTCTTTAAGCTCTTTTTGGATTCCTTAAATGTGAAAAGATTGTCGATTGAACTTGTCTTCTTCATGCTCATAAAAGTACTTGAAGAGTCTTCTTTTCGACGATAGTTTACCCCTTTTTCGGTTCGGATTGACTAGTTACGAAAAAGGAATACTCAATACAATCATGACTGGAAGAGTTCTCTTGGGTATTATTTTATACTTTTTTGGGCTTTAGAGACTAAATAATATAAAAAGGGACCCTTTGGATCCTTCTTCCGTTTTTTTCAGAATCTCTAAACATGAACGATACATAGTTAACTTTCAATGGAATCGTTAAACTAAACACTGAGAGACCCTCATTTGGGAATGAACCCCTCATTTCTTAGGTTCGTGAAATATATGAGAATGGAATTATATTAGGATAAGCTACAAAGAGTGTTTTTAACCCTCTTTGGAGTCGTAAAAATGAATAAGAGGCACTCATCAATCATGGTGGGGAAATTAAGGGAAGGGAACTATTTCATTTTGCAATTAATGGTAGTTAGTAGTCACCTTTGAACATGGAACTTGTATGCATCTCATTCATTCAATTGGGTATTCTACTTTCTTCCAAGTCAATCCACTTTCATGAGTAATGCTACTCCTTCAAGTCTTTCAAAGAATGCATTGTTTACCATTGCATTATGTCTTGATATCCTTCTAGTCAAGTCAGTGCTACCAAGTCTTTGGTCATGCTACCCGATGTTCAAAGGAAACTTGAGAGTTTACCTCTACAATAAAAATAGACTTTGTTTTAGTACCTTTTGATTCAGTCCTATGGTTACATCATACTCAAAATTCCATAACTTTTTTCCAAGTTTTGTGTCATCTATGTGAGATTCATCATGGCCCTCCTTTGACAAGACTATTCATGTTGAATTCATATCATCATCCATGAATTTGTCATAGAAACAAATTAGTACCTTGATATCTGTATGGATCAATGACATATTCTCTCGCTTTAGACATAGGTTCACATCATTGACATTTTATCAAAATATTCAAATGAGTGTTTGACATAAATGGTGATTTGCCTTGCACTTGTTAACGGTTCTCATCATGACTTGTAATCCAGTGGTTTCTACCATGTTCAACATTAAGACATTGAAATCACATGGATAGAATCGTACTTTAAGGAAGATGAGACGAAGACCCTGGGTACTTGTTAAGCACTCATTGCTTCCTCTAGGTTGCGATGGAGTATTTTGTATATGTTCTAGCATGGATCTAAATTTGTATGTTCATGGTTGTGCTCAAATTTGTGTCCATTTGAAATATATCTACGTTGTATGCCTTGTATCTATGTCCAAGTTTGAGTCTTCTTCACATGGATCTACGTTGTATTCTACTAGCCATGTTTATTCATTTCCCTCATGGATCTGCCTTGTATTGGTATGCAGCCATGATGAAGAATCATTTGGATATGAATCAAAAGTATTGATGTATTGCAAAATATTGGTTGATGATGATCTCCAATCAAGCAATCTCTTGCCTCGATGTGATAAATTTCTCTTTCAGAGCTCTTGCATATCGTATCCCTCTAGCATCATTCTTTGGGGGGGATTCTATTACACATAAATCTCATCACCATCATGTGTTGAGGTCTAAAACATAATAAATTGACCTCAATTCCCAAACTGTGAAGTTGGATATTGGCCCAAACTCCTATTTTCCATATTTGATTCCATAACCTCCTTTCCCTTTAATGCAAAAATTGTTACCCTCTTCAATAACTCCTATTTTTTGTTGACAATAAGAAATTCCAATGCCTATACCCTTTGGTCAAAAAGTGGTTCCACCTTGGTAACGCTCTTTCTACATAGAGAAAAATCAGTGCTCAAGTTTTAAAGAGAAAAGTAGAAGATTCATGAAGCTTCTCAAAAGAAGACTTTGTGGCACCATCATCCATAATCTTGTGGAATGCATGGACTCAAAATACCCCCTAGTAGGATCTCCCTTCCACCTCATCCACAATTTTCTCAACCAGCCCTATCCTTCCAAGGCCTTTAAAACCTGGCTCATGATCCATGGTTAGGGGAGAGAAAATTTATGATGTTGCATTGAGGTTCTGGCCAAATCTAGGGTGAGCTTAGAAGAGACAAGTTGGAGCTTTAAGGAAAAGACATGGCATGTGAAGGGGCATCAAAACACTAAGGTAAATGGTTGTAATATCTCTTCTTCATTTTAATGCAAAGATGGTTCCTTTCCCATAAAATGTATTATGTTGCAATCATTCATTTTATTATTGTATTCCTTAGTCACTAATATAGAACTATAGATCATTTTTGGTACCTTTGATCTTGCTTGTTTGTTTGATGTGTTTTTGCAGGTACATCTGTGGAGATTCAAACACCATAGAAGACAAATACATCATAGTGCGGTATAGATGAAGGACTCGTTCCATATATCTACAAGCTCTAGAGGAAGTCTTACATCCTTGTTATCACTCATTTGTTCTATATCTGAACCATTCCAACCTAGAGATACAACTCTTGTCAGTAAGAGGTGAGAATTTCTAGAAACATGGATTTATAAGATCCTTTGTCAATAATATCAAAGGGGGGGGGGCAATAAATATTTGTTGTCATCAACGACAAAGGAGAGAATGTTGGGTATGATTGTCATTGATGTCATAGAAAGTTCACTAATAACAAAGGAAGATGAAAACAAGTCGAACATGTTGACTATTGGTGTAGAATTAAATTGTATTTTAGTCGAAGTTGAATTTGTCGACCAGTGTTAGTTGAAGTCTACTTCTTGTCAACTAAGTGCCAATCAGAGTCAAAGTTGTTGTATAATTTGGTTTATCGTGTCGTAATTATAGTTTACTCAGTCGAACTGATTCCAATAGATACTAAGCATATAAAATGCAACACACATATTTGAAAAGATGTCTAGTCAAAATATGGGGTGTTCTAATTAGGCGAAGAGGCATGATTTAATGTATATAAAAAAATATTTATCCATTCAAATAAGGTGTCAATGTACACACAACCTTGCAACTATAGATTGTATGGAAAACATAATACTCATAATCACTCAAGGGAGGTTGGGTGGCGCAAGGGAATGCAACAACATCATTCAGGAATTCGTATATTCCTTCTAGTCATAGCTGGTAAAATAGAGTGTCAGTGCATCCTTCAGTTGTAGCTAAAAAAACAGGGTGTTGGTGCATCCTTCAATTTTAGCTAAAAATATTGGGTGTTGTCACATCCATCAAGTTGGTGCTTGCGAAACATTTGTAAATATATTTTTGCAGTAATAGAAAGTGTTTGTGGTTTTTCCTAGTGGGTTTCCATGATAAAATACTACGTTCTATTTCTATTTTTTGTCAATTTTGATTCACCCCCCCCCCCTCTTAGTATCTCTTGATATTCCAATATTTTTTATCAGAGCGGGTTCCTTCACTATAGTTTAAATCATTGGAAGGAAGATCCTATTAAAAACCACTATGGATCAACAAGAAGGATTAGCTCCCAATAAACCTCCATTATTTAGAAGAGATAATTGTTCATTTTGGAGTGTAAATATGAGATTCCATCTAATGTCTCTTGGATGCAAGGTTTGGTGTTATGTTGAAAAAGACTATAAAGCCTCCAGACAACCTACCTACATATAGATATGAACTAGATCAATATGAATCAAGTGAAAAATATTTGAGTGAAATATTAAATGGATTAACAAATTTAGTATTTGTTAAGGTTATGTAATGCAAGACAACAAAACATGCTTGAGATAATTTAAAAATTGTTTATTAAGGAAAATCTAAAGTCAAACAATCCAAACTTCAAACATACAAGGAGTAGTTTGAAAGTCTAAAAATGAAATAAGAGAAAAACATTGCATTATATCTTCTAAGTGAAGATGCAATTGTCAATGCTCTTAGAATCCTAGGAGGAGAAATAAAGGAGAAAGAAGTTGTTGAAAAAGTACTAAGAGCTGTACCATTTAGGTATGACTCAAAGGTGTCTACTCTAGAAGAATGAGATGATCTTGAACTTATGATAGTAGATGAACTACGTAGGATATCTACTATGTATGAAATGAGAACATGACAAGATGGATCATTAAGAAAAGAGGCAAGATTTAAAATATCAAAAGAGCCAAAGAAGCATAAATATTTATTCAAGAACCACTCATAGAACTCAGATGATGAAGAAGCTTTTTTTATCAAGAAACTTTAGAGAGGTACTGACAAGTACAAAGGAAATCTACCCATGAAATGTTTTAACTGTAGAAATATTGGTCACTATGCCTCAAAATGTCCTTACCCAAAACAAGAGGATAGTGATGATGAAGCAGCATGTAGACATAAGAAACATCAAAAGAGTAAAACCATATACAAGAAGAAATTTAAGGAAAAGAAGAAAAAATTTAATTCTATAAATGATAGCTACTCAAATGAATCTAGTGAAGATGAAGAAGAAGAATTATTATTCATGGGAACACTAAAGAAGAAGTAGAAGGTGTGGTATATCTTTAAGCATGAGTTACAAGAGCTCTTGAAGAATTAGGGAAGTATAAAATAATGTACAAACTATTAAAAATCAAAGTAACATAGGTTGAAGAGAAATAAAATGATACAAAACGAATTATTGCTGATTAAGAAAATCAGCTTCAAGAAGCTAAAAAGGATGAAAACAATATAGAACAAAAACTCATGGAAAGTGAAAATGAATTAGAGAAATATGAGGCTGAATTAGTATCACTTAGAAAGAATATTGATGAAGAATCATTTCAATCAAAGTTTCTGAGTAGGTCAAAAACATATATGACATCCTAGGTTTCCAAATATCATTGAGTAATAAATATGGATTGGGCTATGACAAAGGAATGAAGTCAGAAAATTCCTTTCCCACACTACAAGATGGAAATAATAAGAGTTATGATGATGTACTCAAAGACCCAGTTAAAAGGGGAGATTTAATAAACCTAAATGGTTATTATATTTGTTAATTAATATCAATTATTATCTAGTCACTAATGGGTTAATTAATTATTAATTATTAATTATTACGGTTTTTTCAATGTGGTTCACAAACACCCTAGGGGGTTTCTAAATCCACATGAATAGATCACGGGGGTCCCACCCGAAGGGGCCCCACCTTGATTATGGAGCTACTCTGATGGGGACATTATGTGAGGCCCTTATATATATACCAATGTATAACCACCCAGGGACTTGACCTTGAGACCTTTTGCTCACAACTTAAAACACTCAACCACTTGAGCTATCCCACCGGGATAATTATTAATTATTATTATTATTATTATTTATGGTATTTATATTTATTAAATAGATGTTTCTATTACATTATATTCCATATTTAACATGGATCAATATATTTGTAAAGACATCATTCTACTATCATATATATATATGTATTTATAAATAATATTAACTTGTAAGGTTTTAACTTACAAGTGGTATCAGAGCTTTAGGATTGGCTCTCTGCCCACTTATATAATTCCTCTGGTGAACCTCACTCATTATTTTCCATTACATTTTCACCTACTCAATTCACTCTTCATTCCTCCTATACCCTATTCATTCTACTTCATTTCCATCACTACACTACACTCTACTCACCTCTCCGCACTCCACCCTCTCCAATCACGTGACCCTCTACTTATCACTCCTCACCACCCACACAATTACACCCACAATATCGGCCCTCCCCACTATCCACCCCACAAACCCACCATATCTACACATCCTCTTCCTCTTAAATCCCATCCTCTCGTCCTTCCTTCACCACTCAAAAAATGATCTACGCGCATTCTCTTTGGCCTCCCTCACGACCTCGCCATCTCTCCTCTCTCTGTTACCACTTGTAATGTATCAAAAATATTTTTTTTTCCAAAATATAAAAAGAAAAAATAAAATGATAAGAAGAATAGTGACAACCATAAATCTGCAACTCTTTTTTGGTAATTTCTATGTCTGTAACAACTTTGGGCATAAAGAATTTAATTGTAGGATGAACCAAATACATAATCAAGAATATTCCAATAAACAAAACAATTTTGGTAATCCTCCAGTAGGCAGATATCATAATTTCTTTGCATCTATATAGATTTATGACAAAGAATGTTACAAATATGGTAACTTGGGCATATAGCTGGAAATTGCAAATAATTGACTCCCATCAAAAAAGGAACCACAACCAGAGCTAAGGAGAAAATAAAGGATTGGAGAAGAATAGAAGATGTGAAGGAAAATTGTCCAATATATCTATGTGCGACATAAAATAAAAATCTATGGCATGTGGACAATGGATGTTCAAAGCACATGACAGGAGACCTGTTTGTGCCGGAAATTGTTTCCAGGCTACAAAGAAACAAGCCAACACAATCTCAAATATTCAATCAAACAAAACTAGGTTTTTAGGGTTTTTGAAAGGATTTTCTGGTTGTGAAGTTTGGTGACAGGAGGGAATACATTCATAACCCAAATAGGAACTAAATCACAAGTAAAGAAGAACTGAGATGCATAATATAATAACCAAGTATCCAAGAGAACATAAAATTGAATTTCATTCACAACTGACAAGCACTACAACCATTAAAACTATAAACCAGCAATGAAATTATCAATTGTGTAGCTAAACAAGCTAAAAATGAAGCCAAAGAAAAGACTGAAGGGTAATATGGAGCATATATTTCATAATCAGTTCATCAAATACACATGAGAGTCAAGTACTTAGCTTATCAATAAGTCAAGAGACCTCCTCTAGCCATCCAAAAGTCAAACCCCTTGTTCTCTTTGTGACCTTCCTAAATACTTATTTTTCAAAATTCAGTTAGAGTCTAAACCCTAACTATTTTTAGCCTACTCATCGATAGGGTATTATCAAAATAATAATTACAAGAATAAAGTATTCCTCAAAAACATAACAAGTAACTATTTTAGCTAACAATGCTCATAGATCTTTGGCAGCTTCTGCTAACAAAGCTATCCCCTCTAAGGCTTGGGCCTTTCTCCTAGATTTTTATTGCTCTTCTTGCATCTTTGTCATTCCTTTTGTAAGCTCTTCATTTTGTTGCTGTAGATTTCTGACAGTATGTTTTAATCCTGCAAATTTCAGCTCTGTACTTCTTTTCCTTTTTAAGGCCTCTTTGTAGACTGTTATGAGTTCTTGGTAATGATTGTTAACCTGTTCTAAATCTTCCCTAAGTATTCTATTAGCTATGATCAAACCATCATTTCTTTATTGCATATACTCTATTTGATGTTTATACTGCTTGATGGTTGTTTGCAAATTTTCCTTTTCTGAGTCAAATGCCTTGCTTCCTGTTGTACTTTGTAGCTCACTAGACAACCATGGGATGTTTAGCTTTCTAAATATTTCCTCATCCTCAGGCAGCAGCTCTGTGGAAGTATCATGAACACTTGGGTTTTCTTGATTATCTATTTCAGCAGGAGCATTTTCATCCATCAACAGCTTGTTTTCTGAATAAGAAATCTATGTTTCATCTTTTTTTTGTTCCCTCAACAATTTACTTCGAATTTCTAAAAACACAACAAACAATTTAGTCTCAGGGAGGCTAGATTCTTCTTTTGTCTTCAATGGTTTCTTCCCTTTGCTGTTATATTTGCTAGATTCTAGATTTTCATCTGACGAAGAAGTATCAATCATAGTTATCCCTTCTGTATTTAACTTAGGGTTTAATAACTTCTTCATGTTTAGACTCAATTTGTTTTTGGGTCTAGTTTTGGGTCTCTAGCCTGGAGCAAACTCTCCCACCATTTTTAAACTTTTTCCTTGATGCATGATAGATGTAAATTCTTTAGCTTTAATATTGTTTTTCTTTGGTATTATTGTCTTATCCTCCAGACTGTAGAATTCCCTTTGTGTGCCAACCCTAGTCTTAGCACTGACAGCCAACTCATCCCCTTCCATCAAATATGCTTCATTTTGAATAGGCTGGGTTTCCTTGTGAATAAACAACAAATTTTTGTTCTCACAATCATCTAGAGGCTGCTGAGATTCATAATCTCCTTTTGAAGGTTCTGCCACTTCCTCTAATTTGACACATTCTTCATCTTCAGCCTTCACTTTTTGTCTTAATTTTCTAATTAGGGTTTGTCCCTTATCCACCTGCTTTCTGGTAGGCTCTCCTTCCTGGTTATTGTGGAACCCAGAACAAAAGAGAAATTAGTCCGAAGTCTTTCCTTCTTTCTGCAGAACACTGTTAATAATAAGTTTAATTAACCCATGGTGAAAGATGGACTGACTTGTGTGGTCTTGATGTTCTTTGATCCTGCTGGACATTTTCTACAAGATATTTAACAGAAAGAAAGGGAGATTCATCCTTGATTCACCAGCGAGGTGTTGAAGGAACCTGAAATGATACTTGAAGACAAAAGCATACCTTCCTTCACATGTAATGTAGATTTATAAAACCTTTATAGGCTCTACCCATTCAGCTCTAAAATTATGGATGGGCACTCCTTTGCCCCAATATGGAACAATGCTAGGCAATATATATCTTTGGGCATTGAAGGTAAATGGCACCTTTTTGAACCAAATTTCTCCTTCATTCTTGACCCATGTTGCTTTAGCCACCAAATCTACAATTAATTTGAACTTCAAAGTATCAAATGATATTATATCTTTGTTATAACATTGAGCAAATTTGTGAGAAACTTCAGTATTATATCCATCAATCCTTTTAAAAAATTCAACCATCCAGCATTCTCAAAAAGTTTAGCACATCCTGGAAATTTGTCTATCCAATTCAGCTCAGTGGGTTCAGCCTTGTTAGTCTTCCCACTCTTCTTCATCTGCTTTCCCTAGGCTTGAGGATGCTTTTGTGTGATTTTCAGAACTTGTTAGTGACTTAACAACCTATTTTCCACAATTTTTCACAGTTTTGACAGTCAGTTCTCCTTTGAAGTCTCCCTTGCTGTTTTTCCTCGATTTTTTAACAATAAGTTCTATTATCAATGCAGGGAATGTTTTGTATCGAGCTTGGATAATTAGGTCAAACAGAGCACCAAATTTTTTTAACAGAGCTGCTGCGGAACTTTAGTAACATGAAAGATGTTCATTTAGACCTTTTGGACTGATCTCTCACCGTTGGGAGTTTGTTGAATACATGAGTTTATGTTTTCTTTTAACAATTTAACATTATAAGGCTTAATAGAAAAAAACCCCAATTTAACAGGCCATGACCAAGGTCACGTGGAATACCTCACTCCCAGCTTGCTCCAGGTGTTAAAAGTTGATTCTTGGACTATTTGAATGTCGAATTGAACCCTCCAGGTTTCTTTAAGTCTTCAAATTACTTCCAACTGTCGCGCTAACAAACGCTAAATTCCTTCTTCAATTGCCAATTCCCGATTCTTAGCAATGTGTCTTCATTCCACTTCTCCACCATCTTCATAATGCTTAATTCAAGAACCTCTTTCCTGTCAATTGTGCCTCATTCCACTGTCTATCATGATTTTACATGCCTTTACTTTTGACTGCCACGATATCCCTCACGTCATAGCCAACACCTGTTTACATGATTATCTTGATAAAACACGTATCAAACTTGCCTACACATGATTATAAATAAATATATATATATATATATATATATATGATAATAGAATGATGTCTTTACAATGATATTGATCCATGTTAAATATGGAAGATAATGTAATAGAAACATCTATTTAATAAATATAAATACCCTAAATAATAATAATAATAATAATTAATAATTATCCCGGTGGGATAGCTCAAGTGGTTGAGTTTTTTAAGTTGTGAGCAAAAGGTCTCAAGGTCAAGTCCCTGGGTGGTTATACATTTGTATATATATAAGGGCCTCACGTAATGTCCCCATCAGAGTAGCTCCATAATCAAGGTGGGGCCCATTCGGGTGGGACCCCTGTGATCTATTCATCTGGATTTAGAAACCCCCCAGGGTGTTTGTGAACCACATTGAAAAAACCCTAATAATTAATAATTAATAATTAATTAAACCATTAGTGACTAGATAATAATTGACATTAATTAACAAATATAATAACCATTTAGGTTTATTAAATCTCCCCTTTTAATTGGGTCTTTGAGTACATCATCATAACTCTTATTATTTCCATCTTGTAGTGTGGGAAAGGAATTTTCTGACTTCATTCCTTTGTCATAGCCCAATCCATATTTATTACTCAATGATCTTTGGAAACCTAGGATGTCATATATGTTTTTGACCTACTCACAAACTTTGATTGAAATGATTCTTTATCAATATTATTTCTAAGTGATACTAATTCAGCCTCATATTTCTCTAATTCATTTTCACTTTTCATGAGTTGTTGTTCTATATTGTTTTCATCCTTTTTAGCTTCTTGAAGCTGATTTTCTTAATCAGCAATAATTATTTTTGTATCATTTTATTTCTCTTCAACCTATGTTACTTTGATTTTTAATAGTTTGTACATTTTTTTATACTTCCCTAATTCTTCAAGAGCTCTTGTAACTCATGCTTAAAGATATACCACACCTTCTACTTCTTCTTCAGTGTTCCCATGAATAATAATTCTTCTTCTTCATCTTCACTAGATTCATTTGAGTAGCTATCATTTATAGAATTAATTTTTTTCTTCTTTTCCTTAAATTTCTTCTTGTATATGGTTTTACTCTTTTGATGTTTCTTATGACTACATGCTGCTTCGTCATCACTATCCTCTTGTTTTGGGTAAGGACATTTTGAGGCATAGTGACCAATCTTTCCATAGTTAAAACATTTCATGGGTAGATTTCCTTTGTACTTGTCAGTACCTCTCTAAAGTTTCCTGATAAAAAAAGATTCTTCATCATCTGAGTTCTATGAGTGGTTCTTGAATAAATATTTATGCTTCTTTGGCTCTTTTGATATTTTAAATCTTGCCTCTTTTCTTAGTGATCCATCTTGTCCTGTTCTCATTTCATACATAGTAGATATCCTACGTAGTTCATCTACTGTCATAAGTTCAAGATCATCTCATTCTTCTAGAGTAGACACATTTGAGTCATACCTCAATGGTAGAGCTCTTAGTACTTTTTCAACAACTTATTTCTCCTTTATTTCTCCTCCTAGGATTCTAATAGCATTAACAATTGCATCTTCACTTAGAAGATATAATGCAATGTTTTTCTCTTATTTCATTTTTAGACTTTCAAACTACTCCTTGTATGTTTGAAGTTTGGATTGTTTGACTTTAGATTTTCCTTCATAAACAATTTTTAAATTATCCCAAGCATGTTTTGTTGTCTTGCATTACATAACCTTAACAAATACTAAATTTGTTAATCCATTTAATATTTCATTCAAATATTTTTCATTTGATTCATATTGATCTAGTTCATATCTATATGTAGGTAGGTTGTCTGGAGGCTTTATAGTCTTTTTCAACAGAACTCCAAACCTTGCATCCAAGAGACATTAGATGGAATCTCATATTTACACTCCGAAATGAACAATTATCTCTTCTAAATAATGGAGGTTTATTGGGAGCTAATCCTTCTTGTTGATCCATAGTGGTTTTTAATAGGATCTTCCTTCCAATGATTTAAACTATAGTGAAGGAACCCGCTCTGATAAAAAATATTGGAATATCAAGAGATACTAAGAGGGGGGCTGAATCAAAATTGATAAAAAATAGAAATAGAACGTAGTATTTTATTGTGGAAACCCACTAGGAAAAACCACAAACACTTTCTATTACTGCAAAAATATATTTACAAATGTTTCGCAAGCACCAACTTGATGGATGTGAAAACACCCAATATTTTTAGCTAAAACTGAAGGATGCACCAACACCCTATTTTTTTAGCTACAACTGAAGGATGCACCGACACTCTATTTTACCAGCTATGAATATAAGGAATATACGAATTCCTGAATGATTTTGTTGCATTCCCTTGCGCCACCCAACCTCCCTTGAGTGATTATGAGTATTATGTTTTCCATAAAATCTATAGTTGCAAGGTTGTGTGTACATTGACACCTTATTTGAATGGATAAATATTTTTTTATATACATTAAATCATGCCTCTTTGCCTAATTAGAACGCCCCATATTTTGACTAGACATCTTTTCAAATATGTGTGTTGCATTTTATATGCTTAGTATCTATTGGAATCAGTTCGACTAAGTAAACTATAATTAAGACATGATGAACCAAATTATATGTTGTCACTATTTTTATGATGTTACCCTGAATATTATGTTACTACGTTTATGCAGGTACGATGTTGTGATTATCATGGATTCCTATATTTTGTGATGATAGTATATGTTTAAATTTTTTCCTTGATGAAATGTGGTATGTGGATACCAACCCATGATGTGATCAATTTAAGGATTTTATATGATGAAAGGAAATGATATTAATAATATTGACTAGTTGCTGATCGAATGGAGATATCATTATAATTGTATGTTTGAAAAGTACTAATCCATAGGACATAGGGGCTATGTAATAGTTGAATACTTGATATGAAGTGGGGTGTATTTATTTTTCTACAAATATCCTTATTTACCAAATCAATGATATGTTGATCCTTATTTATCTTTTCCAAAGACAAAATCCCTAGTCCAGATGGCTGGATGGTTGAGCTATTCTTTTATTTTTTCGACATCATGGGTGAGGATCTGCTGGAAGTTGTAGAGTTTTCCAGGAAGGATTATTTTATGACATGGTATCTAAATTCTAATTTCGTAACCCTTATTCCTAAAATAGAAAATCCAGTGACTTTTTCAGGTTTCAAACCTATTTCTCTTTGCAACCTGGTTTATAAGATGGAGACTAAAGTTATAACTGACATACTCAAACCAATCGTATTCGAGGTAGTTTCAAAAGAGAAATTTGGCTTCTTAGATAACAGGAAGATTCTTGATGCTATTTGGATTACAGAAGAATTCCTACATTCAGCCAAAACAAAAAACCTTGGCTCTATTTTGATGAAAATTGATTTGGTGAAGGTTTACGATAAGGTTAATTGAGACTTCTTAAGACTGGTTCTTTTTCAGATTGGCTTTCCTGAGAAAGTGTTTGTTGGAATATCAAGAAATATTGAGAGGGGGGGGGGAATCAATATTGGTCAATATTATTATAATTTTTACCACTTTAAAAATTAAAATCAACAAAAGAAACAAAACATGGTATTTTATCATGGAAACCCGTTGGGAAAAACCACAAACACTTTCTATTACTGCAATATTATATTTACAAATATTTCGCAAGCACCAACTTGTTGAATGTGACAAAACCAAATATTTTCAACTACGACTGAAGGATGCACCAACACCCTAGTTTTTTAGCTACAATTGAAGGATGCATTGACACCTTGTTTTACCACCTACGACTGGAAGGAAGCTACAACTTCCTAAAGGATTTTGTTGTCTTCCCTTGCACCACCCAACCTCCCTTGAGTGATTATGCATATTTTGTTTTCTGTACACTCTATATTTGCAAAGTTTTGTATACATTGACACCTTATTTGAATGGCTAAATATTTGTTTATATACATTAAATCATGCCTCTTTTCCTATTAGCCACAACTCTTCATTGTGAACTTTTAAAAATAAAGATAATTTATAATTACCTTGTCTTTTTAAAATTGCAAGTTTTAAGAGTATGATTATGAAATATTCGACTTCGTAATATCAATTTAGACTGGTTAACTTATGACCATTTGTATCTTTTTATTTATAACGTGTCAATTCTAAATCCTACTAACTAATTCTTATGTCGACAGTCAACTATAAAAATATACTAGGTATTCTAGCATTTCTGACTCCACCACTTCGACATCAAATTTGACTTTGAATTTGTTAATTTTGATGAAATGAACTACGTAATTATGACATTTATCAATTCCGATGTCAAACTTCAATCCGTAGAATTCCGACTTGTTAATTAAATGTCGAACTTTGACTCTAACTCTAATTCATGACTCTCGTTCTGATACCATTGACTCTGATTTTGACTCGACTGAGAATGGTCAACATATTTGAATCCAATTGGCACTAGTTTAGAAGTGGTTTACTTCAACAAACAATGGTCAACAACTTCAACTCTGACAAGTAATGGTCGACAACTTCGACTTTGATTAGCACTAGTCAATAAGTGGTCAATTTCGACCAACAATGGTCAACAATTGCGACTCCGACTAGTAATGATTGACAACTTTGACTCTGATTGGCACTTAGTTGACAAGAAGTAGACTTCAACTAACACTGGTCGACAACTTCGACTAAAATACAATTTAATTCTACACCAATAGTCAACATGTTCGACTTGTTTTCATCTTCCTTTGTTATTAGTGAACTTTCTATGACATCAATGACAATCATACCCAACATTCTCTCCTTTGTCGTTGATGACAACAAATATTTATTGCCCCCCCCCCTTTGATATTATTGACAAAGGATCTTATAAATCCATGTTTCTAGAAATTCTCACCTCTTACTGACAAGAGTTGTATCTCTAGGTTGGAATGGTTCAGATCTAGAACAAATGAGTGATAACAAGGATGTAAGACTTCCTCTAGAGCTTGTAGATATATGGAATGAGTCCTTCATCTATACTGCACTATGATGTAGTTGTCTTCTATGGTGTTTGAATCTCCGCAGATGTACCTGCAAAAACACATCAAACAAACAAGCAAGATCAAAGGTACCAAAAAATGATCTATAGTTCTATATTAGTGACTAAGGAATAAAATAATAAAATGAATGATTGAAACATAATACATTTTATGGGAAAGGAACCATCTTTGCATTAAAATGAAGAAGAGATATTACAACCATTTACCTTAGTGTTTTGATGCCCCTTCACATGCCATGTCTTTTCCTTAAAGCTCCAACTTGTCTCTTCTAAGATCATCCTAGATTTGGCCAGAACCTCAGTGCAACAACATAAATTTTATCTCCCCTAACCATGGATCATGAGCCAGGTTTTAAAGGCCTTGGAAGGATAGGGCTGGTTGAGAAAATTGTGGATGAGGTGGAAGGGAGATCCTACTAGGGGGTATTTTGAGTCCATGCATTCCACAAGATTATGGATGATGGTGCCACGAAGTCTTCTTTTGAGAAGCTTCATGAATCTTCTACTTTTCTCTTTAAAACTTGAGCACTGATTTTTCTCTATGTAGAAAGAGCGTTACCAAGGTGGAACCGCTTTTTGAACAAAGGGTATAGGCATTGGCATTTCTTATTGTCAACAGAAAATAGGAGTTATTGAAGAGGGTAACACTTTTTTCATTAAAGGGAAAGGAGGTTATGGAATCAAATATTGAAAATAGGAGTCTGGGCCAATATCCAACTTCACAGTTTGGGAATTGAGGTGAATTTATTATGTTTTAGGCCTCAACACATGATGGTGATGAGATTTATGTGTAATAGAATCCCCCCCAAGGAATGATGCTAGAGGGATACGATATGCAAGCGCTCTGAAAGAGAAATTTATCACATCGAGGCAAGAGATTGCTTGATTGGAGATCATCATCAACCAAGATTTTGCAATACATCAATACTTTTGATTCATATCCAAATGATTCTTCATCATGGCTGCATACCAATACAAGGCAGATCCATGAGGGAAATGAATAAACATGGCTAGTAGAATACAACATAGATCCATGTGAAGAAGACTCAAACTTGGACATAGATACAAGGCATACAACGCAGATATATTTCAAATGGACACAAATTTGAGCACAACCATGAACATACAAATTTGGATCCATGCTAGAACATATACAAAATACTCCATCGCAACCTAGAGGAAGCAATGAGTGCTTAACAAGTACCCAGGGTCTTCGTCTCATCTTCCTTAAAGTATGATTCTATCCATGTGATTTCAATGTCTTAATGTTGAACATGGTAGAAACCACTGGATTACAAGTCATGATGAGAACCGTTAACAAGTGCAAGGCAAATCACCATTTATGTCAAACACTCATTTGAATATTTTGATAAAATGTCAATGATGTGAACCTATGTCTAAAGCAAGAGAATATGTCATTAATCCATACAGATATCAAGGTACTAATTTGTTTCTATGAAAAATTCATGGATGATGATATGAATTCAACATGAATAGTCTTGTCAAAGGAGGGCCATGATGAATCTCACATAGATGAAACAAAACTTGGAAAAAAGTTATGGAATTTTGAGTATGATGTAACCATAGGACTGAATCAAAAGGTACTAAAACAAAGGCTATTTTTACTGTAGAGATAAACTCTCAAGTTTCCTTTGAACATCGGGTAGCACGACCAAAGACTTGGTAGCACTGACTTGACTAGAAGGATATCAAGACATAATGCAATGGTAAACAATGCATTCTTTGAAAGACTTGAAGGAGTAGCATTACTCATGAAAGTGGATTGACTTGGAAGAAAGTAGAATACCCAATTGAATGAATGAGATGCATACAAGTTCCATGTTCAAAGGTGACTACTAACTACCATTAATTGCAAAATGAAATAGTTCCCTTTCCTTAATTTCCCCACCATGATTGATGAGTGCCTCTTATTCATTTTTACGACTCCAAAGAGGGTTAAAAACACTCTTTGTAGCTTATCCTGATATAATTCCATTCTCATATATTTAACGAACCTAAGAAAGGAGGGGTTCATTCCCAAATGAGGGTCTCTCAGTGTTTAGTTTAACGATTCCATTGAAATTTAACTATGTATCGTTCATGTTTAGAGATTCTGAACAAAACGGAAGAAGGATCCAAAGGGTCCCTTTTCATATTATTTAGTCTCTAAAGCCCAAAAAAGTATAAAATAATACCCAAGAGAACTCTTCCAGTCATGATTGTATTGAGTATTCCTTTTTCGTAACTAGTCAATCCGAACCGAAAAAGGGGTAAACTATTGTCGAAAAGAAGACTCTTCAAGTACTTTTATGAGCATGAAGAAGACAAGTTCAATCGGCAATATTTTCACATTTAAGGAATCCAAAAAGAGCTTAAAGAAGACTCTGTTAGGGTTTCTTTTCACGATGAGTGGGTTTAACTAGCCTAAAAAGAAGCAAAATTTGACTCGAAATTTTGGTACTGGAAGCAAAATTAGTGCTCGACGAATTTTTCCATTTTATGGAGGCATGAAAAATTCAAAAACAAAATCACCCATAATCAAAACTTTTTACTTTTATGCCTGCAAAAACCTTTTAAAAAGACTATTAGATCTCCAATATATTAAAAAAACAGCTTTTAATGATGATATAAAAAGGCATTTTTAATGAAATATTAAAAATATTAAAATAATGCAATAAAACCCTAAAAATATTTCATATAAAATCCAAAGGAATAGTAAAAAACATATCATTTTATTATTTACCAGGTTTGGAGAGCTATTTGGAGCAAACTGTGTGCAAACTTTAGGGGAAGATTATGGAGTCGTTTCCCATCCAATTGTTTATCTATCTGTTCTAGGTAAGAGATAAAATGAACCTTAACATTTTCATGGTCAATTTTTTCCTTTCCAAGAACAATTTGTTGGGTTTTGGGGTTTTTACCCAAGGGTAAAAATTGCACTCAGGGTAATGCTCTTTCCCTTTGTAGGAAAGGTGGTGCCTGAGCAGAACCACACTTTTCAAGCCTGAACAGACAGTAGCACCGCTCTATCTCAAGGAGGAGGAAGTAGTGCCACAGAGTGCACCCTAAATATGAATGAATCAGCCAAAATCATGCTTTAAAATTATTTTCAAAGGTTGATTATGTGTTCTAATACTTCAATTTTCATTTTTGATAGGTTATTTCAGTCAAAATGGTGGTGTAGAAAGAAAAACAACATAACAATGATGATTCCAGAGATGGGTTGATGCTGATTCTATAGTTTCTTTATGGGGTTGTGTCCTAATTTTATCCATGTCCCTAGAATGAGGTCCCACATGAGACTACTGGAGTACATATTGAGGATGTGGAATCCAGAGAAGCAATTCTTTGAGGTAGGGTCCCACATTCTTATAGTGGAAATAGAGGACATCTAATTCCTCATAGGGTTATCTGGGCAATGAAGGCATATGTCACTGATAGTCCCTTGTGCAGGGGACATTACCACATAGGAGCTTATTGATCATCACTATTTTTTGGGCACTCAGATGTCTAGGAAAAATATCCCCATCAAGGAGGTGATGAACTTTCCTCTATGGATGATTCTTCTTACCATGAAACAAGTTGCATGGAGCCAAGGGGCTCACGAGGATTCCCAAGACCATATGATTTATGCCTTGGAGGCTATGGCACCTACGGTCTATAATTGGGCCAAGTATTTATTGAGTGTGTTCAAATATTATCTAGCTAAGTGTTGGCAGGGGGATATAAAACAATTTGGTTACAATACCATCCTAGACTCCTTCTTCTTTGAGTGAGTGCCTCATTTGAGGCCTCTAGTGGCTTTCCCTAAGATGAAAGCATGGGACCCTCTCATGCTACATTGGGTAGAGATCATGGCTTGCACCGGTGGAGTTGGGGCCAAGTTCAAGTATGGGAGTGCATTCTTTCATTGGTTGGATGACCAACTTCTCATGGTGGAGGACTATACATATGCTAGTACTGAATTTAGGGGAGATCCTGATCTACCCTTACCAGAAGGTTCCCAATGGGGTGACATTGGTAAGAAGAATACTCAAGGCTTTGATTATTTTTTTCATTTGTTTGTTTTATAGTTTTTATGAATGATGACGAGACCTAAATTTTTCATACAGATGGAAAAGATGCACAACCTGGAGGATCTTCCCTGATTTATAGATGGTCGGGGAGCTGATTATTTGATAGAGGGGACGTTGAGTTAACCAAGTTGGAGGAAAACCTCGACCAGTTAACTTTGGACATTCCATATGCTTCTATAGATGACCTCCCTAGGTGGTACCAAAGACATATGGTTGGAACATATAATTTGGTTCATCATGTCGTAATTATAGTTTACTCAGTCGAACTGATTCCAATAGATACTAAGCATATAAAATGCAACACACATATTTGAAAAGATGTCTAGTCAAAATATGGGGCATTCTAATTAGGTGAAGAGGCATGATTTAATGTATATAAAAAAATATTCATCCATTCAAATAAGGTGTCAATGTACACACAACCTTGCAACTATAGATTGTATGGAAAACATAATACTCATAATCACTTAAGGGAGGTTGGGTGGCGCAAGGGAATGCAACAAAATCATTCAGGAATTCGTATATTCCTTCTAGTCATAGCTGGTAAAATAGAGTGTCGGTGCATCCTTTAGTTGTAGCTAAAAAACCAGGGTGTTGGTGCATCCTTCAGTCTTAGCTAAAAATATTGGGTGTTGTCACATCCATCAAGTTGGTGCTTGCGAAACATTTGTAAATATATTTTTGCAGTAATAGAAAGTGTTTGTGGTTTTTCCTAGTGGGTTTCCACAATAAAATACTACGTTCTATTTCTATTTTTTATCAATTTTGATTCACCCCCCCCTCTTAGTATCTCTTGATATTCCAATATTTTTTATCAGAGCGGGTTCCTTCTCTATAGTTTAAATCATTGGAAGGAAGATCCTATTAAAAACCACTATGGATCAACAAGAAGGATTAGCTCCCAATAAAACTCCATTATTTAGAAGAGATAATTGTTCATTTTGGAGTGTAAATATGAGATTCCATCTAATGTCTCTTGGATGCAAGGTTAGGAGTTCTGTTGAAAAAGACTATAAAGCCTCCAGACAACCTACCTACATATAGATATGAACTAGATCAATATGAATCAAATGAAAAATATTTGAATGAAATATTAAATGGATTAAAAAATTTAGTATTTGCTAAGGTTATGTAATGCAAGACAACAAAACATGCTTGGGATAATTTAAAAATTGTTTATGAAGGAAAATCTAAAGTCAAACAATCCAAACTTCAAACATACAAGGAGTAGTTTGAAAGTCTAAAAAAGAAATAAGAGAAAAACATTGCATTATATCTTCTAAGTGAAGATGCAATTGTCAATGCTATTAGAATCCTAGGAGGAGAAATAAAGGAGAAAGAAGTTGTTGAAAAAGTACTAAGAGCTCTACCATTGAGGTATGACTCAAAGGTGTCTACTCTAGAAGAATGAGATGATCTTGAACTTATGACAGTAGATGAACTACGTAGGATATCTACTATGTATGAAATGAGAATAGGACAAGATGGATCATTAAGAAAAGAGGCAATATTTAAAATATCAAAAGAGCCAAAGAAGCATAAATATTTATTCAAGAACCACTCATAGAACTCAGATGATGAAGAAGCTTTTTTTATCAAGAAACTTTAGAGAGGTACTGACAAGTACAAAGGAAATCTACCCATGAAATGTTTTAACTATGGAAAGATTGGTCACTATGCCTCAAAATGTCCTTACCCAAAACAAGAGGATAGTGATGATGAAGCAGCATCTAATCATAAGAAACATCAAAAGAGTAAAACCATATACAAGAAGAAATTTAAGGAAAAGAAGAAAAAATTTAATTCTATAAATGATAGCTACTCAAATGACTCTAGTGAAGATGAAGAAGACGGATTATTATTCATGGGAACAATGAAGAAGAAGTAGAAGGTGTGGTATATCTTTGAGCATGAGTTACAAGAGCTCTTGAAGAATTACGGAAGTATAAAAAAATGTACAAACTATTAAAAATCAAAGTAACATAGGTTGAAGAGAAATAAAATGATACAAAAAGAATTATTGCTGATTAATAAAATCAGCTTCAAGAAGCTAAAAAGGATGAAAACAATATAGAACAACAACTCATGAAAAGTGAAAAAGAATTAGAGAAATATGAGGCTGAATTAGTATCACTTAGAAAGAATATTGATGAAGAATCATTTCAATCAAAGTTTGTGAGTAGGTCAAAAACATATATGACATCCTAGGTTTCCAAAGATCATTGAGTAATAAATATGGATTGGGCTATGACAAAGGAATGAAGTCAGAAAATTCTTTTCATACACTACAAGATGGAAATAATAAGAGTTATGATGATGTACTCAAAGACCCAGTCAAAAGGGGAGATTTAATAAACCTAAATGGTTATTATATTTGTTAATTAATATCAATTATTATCTAGTCACTAATGGATTAATTAATTATTAATTATTAATTATTACGGTTTTTTCAATGTGGTTCACAAACACCCTAGGGGGTTTCTAAATCCACATGAATAGATCACGGGGGTCCCACCCGAAGGGGCCCCACCTTGATTATGGAGCTACTCTGATGGGGACATTACGTGAGGCCCTTATATATATACCAATGTATAACCACCTAGGGACTTGACCTTGAGACCTTTTTCTCACAACTTAAAACACTCAACCACTTGAGCTATCCCACCGGGATAATTATTAATTATTATTATTATTATTGTTTATGGTATTTATATTTATTAAATAGATGTTTCTATTACATTATCTTCCATATTTTACATGGATCAATATCTTTGTAAAGACATCATTCTACTATCATATATATATGTATTTATAAATAATATTAACTTGTAAGGTTTTAACTTACAAGTGGTATCAGAGCTTTAGGATTGGCTCTCTGCCCACTTATATAATTCCTCTGGTGAACCTCACTCATTCTTTTCCATTACATTTTCACCTACTCAGTTCACTCTTCATTCCTCCTATACCCTATTCATTCTACTTCATTTCCATCACTGCACTACACTCTACTCACCTCTCCGCACTCCACCCTCTCCACTCACGTGACCCTCTACTTATCACTCCTCACCACCCACACAATTACACCCACAATATCGGCCCTACCCAATATCCACCCCACAAACCCAACATATCTACACATCCTCTTCCTCTTCAATCCCATCCTCGCGTCCTTCCTTCTCCACTCCAAAATGATCTACGTGCATTCTCTCTGGCCTCCCTCACGACCTCGCCATCTCTCCTCTCTCTGATACCACTTGTAATGTATCAAAAATATTTTTTTTTCCAAAATATAAAAAGAAAAAATAAAATGATAAGAAGAATAGTGACAACCATAAATCTGCAACTCTTTTTTGGTAATTTCTATGTCTGTAACAACTTTGGGCAAAAAGGATTTAATTGTAGGATGAACCAAATACATAATCAAGAATATTCCAATAAACAAAACAATTTTGGTAATCCTCTAGTAGGGAGATATCATAATTTATTTGCATCTATATAGATTTATGACAAAGAATGTTACAAATATGGTAACTTGGGCATATAGCTAAAAATTGCAAATAATTGACTCCCATCAAAAAAGGAACCACAACCAGAGCTAAGGAGAAAATAAAGGATTGGAGAAGAATAGAAGATGTGAAGGAAAATTGTCCAATATATCTATGTGCGACATAAAATAAAAATCTATGGCATGTGGACAATGGATGTTCAAAGCACATGACAGGAGACCTGTTTGTGCCGAAAATTGTTTCCAGGATACAAAGAAACAAGCCAACACAATCTCAAATATTCAATCAAACAAAACTAGGTTTTTAGGGTTTTTGAAAGGATTTTCTGGTTTTGAAGTTTAGTGGTAGGAGGGAATACATTCATAACCCAAATAGGAACTAAATCAGAAGTAAAGAAGAACTGAGATGCATAATATAATAACCAGGTATCCAACAGAACATAAAATTGAATTTCATTCACAACTAACAAGCACTACAACCATAAAAACTATAAACCAACAATGAAATTATCAATTGTGTAGCTAAACAAGCTAAAAATGAAGCCAAAGAACAGACTGAAGGGTAATATGGAGCATATATTTCATAATCAGTTCATCAAATACACATGAGAGTCAAGTACTTAGCTTATCAATAAGTCAAGAGACCTCCTCTAGCCATCCAAAAGTCAAACCCCTTGTTCTCTTTGTGACCTTCCTAAATACTTATTTTTCAAAATTCAGTTAGAGTCTAAACCCTAACTATTTTTAGCCTACTCATCGATAGGGTATTATCAAAATAATAATTACAAAAATAAAGTATTCCTCAAAAACATAACAAGTAATTGTTTTAGCTAATAATGCTCATAGATCTTTGGTAGCTTCTGCTAACAAAGCTATCCCCTCTAAGGCTTGGGCCTTTCTCCTAGATTTTTGTTGCTCTTCTTGCATCTCTGTCATTCCTTTTGTAAGCTCTTCATTTTGTTGCTGTATATTTCTGACATTCTGTTTTAATCCTGCAAATTTCTGCTCTGTACTTCTCTTCCTTTTTAAGGCCTCTTTGTAGACTGCTATGAGTTCTTGCTAATGATTGTTAACCTGTTCTAAATCTTACCTAAGTATTTTATTAGCTATGATCAAACCATCATTTGTTTATTGTATATACTCTATTTGATGTTTATACTGCTTGATGGTTCTTTACAAAATTTCCTTTTCTGAGTCAAATGCCTTACTTCTTGTTGTACTCTGTAGCTCACTAGAAAGCCATGGGATGTTTAGCTTTCTAAATATTTCCTCATCCTCAGGCAGCAGCTCTGTGGAAGTATCATGAACACTTGGGTTTTCTTGATTATCTATTTCAGCAGGAGCATTTTCATCCATCGACAGCTTGTTTTCTGAATAAGAAATATATGTTTTATCTTTTTGTTGTTCCCTCAACAGTTTACTTCGAATTTCTAAAAACACAGCAGACAATTTAGTCTCAGGGAGGCTAGATTCTTCTTTTGTCTTCAATGGTTTCTTCCCTTTGCTATTACCTTTGCTAGATTCTAGATTTTCATCTGAGGAAGAAGTATTAATCATAGTTATCCCTTCTGTATTTAACTTAGGGTTTAATAACTTCTTCATGTTTAGCCTCAATTTGTTTTTGGGTCTAGTTTTGGGTCTCTAGCCTGGAGCAAACTCTCCCACCATTTTTAAACTTTTGCCTTGATGCATGATAGACGTAAATTCTTTAGCTTTAATATTGTTTTTCTTTGGTATTATTGTCTTATCCTCCAGACTGTAGAATTCCCTTTGTGTGCCAACCCTAGTCTTAGCACTGACAGCCAACTCATCCCCTTCCATCAAGTATGCTTCATCTTCAGACATGATGGTAATTGGGCTTTGTTGTTGGATCTTAGTATTTCCTTCATCTCTTGAAACCTTCTCTGTAAAAATAATTTTTTCATCAATGAGTGTTTATGCTGGTGCTTCATTTTGAACAGGCTGGGTTTCCTTGTGAATAAACAACAAATTTTTGTTCTCACAGTCATCTAGAGGCTACTGAGATTCTTAATCTCCTTTTGAAGGTTCTGCCACTTCCTCTAATTTGACACATTCTTCATCTTCAGCCTTCACTTTTTGTCTTAATTTTCTAATTAGGGTTTGTCCCTTATCCACCTGCTTTCTGGTAGGCTCTCCTTCCTGGTTATTGTGGAACCCAGAACAAAAGAGAAAGTAGTCCGAAGTCTTTCCTTCTTTCTGCAGAACATTGTTATTAATAAGTTTAATTAACCCATGGTGAAAGATGGACTGACTTGTTTGGTTTTGATGTTCTTTGATCCTGCTGGACATTTTCTACAAGATATTTAACAGGAAGAAAGGGAGATTCATCCTTGATTCACCAGCAAGGTGTTGAAGGAACCTGAAATGATACTTGAAGACAAAAGCATACCTTCCTTCACATGTAATGTAGCTTTGTAGAACCTTTATAGGCTCTACCCATTCAGCTCTAAAATTATGGATGGGCACTCCTTTGCCCCAATCTGGAACAATGCTAGGCAATAGATATCTTTGGGCATTGAAGGTAAATGGCACCTTTTTGAACCAAATTTCTCCTTCATTCTTGACCCCTGTTGCTTTAGCCACCAAATCTACAATTAATTTGAACTTCAGAGTATCAAATGATACTATATCTTTGTTATAACATTGAGCAAATTTGTGAGAAACTTCAGTATTATATCCATCAATCCTTTTAAAAAATTCAACCATCCAGCATTCTCAAAAAGTTCAGCACATCCTGGAAATTTGTCTATCCAATTCAGCTCAATGGGTTCAACCTTGTTAGTCTTCCCACTCTTCTTCATCTGCTTTCCCCAGGCTTGATGATGCTTTTGTGTGATTTTCAAAACCTGTTAGTGACTTAACAACCTATTTTCCACAAGTTTTCACAGTTTTGACAGTCAGTTCTCCTTTGAAGTCTCCCTGGTTGTTTTTCCTCGATTTTTTAACAATCAGTTCTATTATCAATGCAGGGAATGTTTTGTATTGAGCTTGGATAATTAGGTCAAACAAAGCACCAAATTTTTTTAACAGAGCTGTTGCTGAACTTTACTAACATGAAAGATGTTCATTTAGACCTTTTGGACTGATCTCTCACCGTTGGGAGTTTGTTGAATACATGAGCTTATGTTTTCTTTTAAAAATTTAACATTATAAGGCTTAATAGAAAAAAACCCCAATTTAACAGGCCATGACCAAGGTCACGCGGAATACCTCACTCCCATCTTGCTCCAGGTGTTAAAAGTTGATTCTTGGACTATCTGAATGTCGAATTGAACCCTCCAGGTGTCTTCAAGTCTTCAACTTACTTCCAACTGTCGCACTGAGAAACCCTAAATTCCTTCTTCAACTGCCAATTCCCGATTCTTAGCAATGTGTCTTCATTCCACTTCTCTACCATCTTCATAATGCTTAATTCAAGAACCTCTTTCCTGTCAATTGTGCCTCATTCCACTGTCTGTCATGATTTTCCATGCCTTTACTTTTGACTGCCACGATATCCCTCATGTCATAGCCAACACCTGTTTACATGATTATCTTGATAAAACACATATCAAACTTTCCTACACATGTGATTACTCATCCCAGGAGAAAAATCTTCGGAGAATTCGGCGTAAAAACTGACAAATTTTGCACCCGTGATTTTCTTGTAGCGCGCCAGTGCAAAATTTTAACCGTTGCTCTACAAGAAAGTTTAAAAATAAAAATTTTGTGCTATTTGACCCCTAATTTAACTTTAAATTAGGTTTATATGATAAACCTTTATCTTAGTGTTATTCATGAAACCTTTAATCAACATATATCCTATATAGCCCTTCAGAACATAAGAAAAAACAAAAATGATGGAAACCTAATGGCATAAACCCAAAATTGCACTCTAAACCAAAATTTGCTAGAAGGAAACAAATAAGCAAGCTTCAAAACACAAACAAAATATAAGACTAATGAAAACAAATTCATGACTTAACAAGACCCAAGTAAGTTCATTACCCTAAAATGAGATAAAAAAAGGAAGAGTTACTTTTGGAGATAATTGATCTTCTAAAATAATTGGGAAGGGAACAATGGCTCTTAGAAACAAGGTTAAAGAAATTTTTTTCTTGTTGGTAGAAAACTTAAAGCTTAATCTCGTAAGTGTAATTCAAACATGTGATCAAGGACACATTTGCATATTTGATTCCAAGAAGTGTGAAATTAGAAAGATAGATTTAGGAAAACTTGTTGCGACTGTAGTGAGAACTTCAAGTAATGTATACATCCCAAAAAGTGAATACCATTGTAACATGAGTCAAATTGATGAAAGTGTTCTATGGAATAGAAGATTGGGACACTTCAATTTCAAAAATCTTGTAAAAATAAACAAGAAACTAGGTGCCATAAAAAACCTACCAAATATTATAAAACCTCATAGCTATGTTTGTAGACATTGTGTTCATGAGAAGCAAACAAAAACAAATTTCAAGATCAAAGAGCATACAAAGTCACAACCATTAGAAATAATTCACATCGACCTTTGTGGTCCTACAAGGAATAAATGTATGCAAGGGGAGCAATAATTTATGTTATTCATTGATGATTATACAAGGATGAACTAGGTTGCATTTCTTAAGGAAAGATTAGAATCCTTCATGAAGTTTAAAGCTTTCAAAGCACAAGTTGAAAATTAAACAATTCTCACAATCAAATTTCTAAGGGCAAACAATGGTGGAGAGTTTACGTCAAATGAATTCAATGAGTATTGTGAAACTCGTGGTATCAAAAGATAGTTTTTAGCCTCAAAGACTCCTCGAAAAAATTGGAGTAGTTGAGAGAAAGAACATGATAGTTCAAGAAGCAACCAGAACCATGCTTAATGAAGCTAAAATTCCCGACAACTACTGTATAGAAGAAATATACACAACTATTTATATACATAACATAGGACAACTAAGAGTGAATAGTGACAAAACACCTTATGAGATTTGATTTGGTAGACAAACATCAATAAAGTACTTTAGAGTGTTTGGAAGGAAGTTATGCATAAAGAGAGATGATGATAATCTTGGGACATCTGTCTCCAGGAAAGATGAAGGAATATTTCTTGGATATTCATCTACAAAAATGCATGCAGATGTTAAAATCTAAGATCAAACAAGATCATAGAAAGCGCAAGTGTAATTGTTGATGACACCAAACCAAGAAAAATCAAAATTCAAGAAAAAGAGGATGATGAAGAAAAGGATGAAGATTCTCAAAAAGAGGATTCTTTAAAAAGGGAGAAATATAAAAATTCTATAAAGTAAGAAGAGAAAGATGAAGATTCTAAAAATCAGGAGTCTTTGGAACAAAAGAAAGAAAGTGAAGATGAAGACTCTCCTAGATACGATACAAAGACTCCATATAGAATGTAGAAATAATAGATTCAATGCTATGAGCAAAGATCCTATGAATAAGCACATGAAACAGATCTTGTTATTAAGAATTCTCACAAGCATACACAGGAAAACTAGAGAGAAGAAAAGAGAGTGAATAACATGAATTAAGAGATGAATATTGGTGTGTATCCTTCCATTAAATAATGATGAATAATAGTGTACATAAATAGTACATCCCTCATAGGAAAATAGAGTTGTATGGAGACAGCTAATAAAGCTAAAAAAAGGTTGACTTAACAAAATATAGCAAACCCCCATAGGTGGCTAAAGCACTTCTCAAATTAGTCAAGTACCTCAAGAATTAGAAAAAGAATGAGTGAGATGTCAAGAGTGATTGAAAAACATGCTAATCTTGGAAAATGGAGAGAAATTCATGAAGGATGGGTTGGCAACAAAAGACCTAGTTTCCTACTTAACTAGCTTTACCTTATCAATAGAAAAGCAAGATAAAGCATAATAAAGTAGAATCTGTTGTAAAGCGTTGTTTAATAATTATGGATGTCCATAATTTGGTCAAGATTAACCCAAAATCATAAATAAATCATTATTTGGGTATATATGTCATGTGTTGACTTTTTTTAGAATAATCAACCCATAGTTAGCTACCTTAGACATTAATTAATCCATTTTTGTCTTATTTGCCTAGTTTCCATATTCAACCTTATGCAAGTTGTCCTCCACATCTCCAAAGTGGCCAAAATTGATAAAACTGAGTCATGGAGTGCTTGGGAAACCTCTTGGAATCAATTTTTCTTTATTCCTGTCCTTCCTAGCGCATGTATGCTTTTTCTTCTTTATTGCCTGCTTTTGCTGAGTTTTAAGGCAATTGGGAAAGTTTGACTAGGTGAAGTTAACTTGTTTTTTGTACTCATCATCCTCCACTCTTTTCTCCTAATAAAAGCATGTATGATTTGTCCTTCCATCACCTATTAGCTTTCCTAATTGATTTTTCCATTTCGTGAGCTCCTAGACAGATTTGGAAGCTGCTTTATGCACCTATGGGGGATTTGCTTAGATTTAGTAAGCCTTCTTTTGACCAATTCGAATAGCATACCAATGTGTTCAAATATCTCATGTAATTATTTATTTTTTCAGCCTATGAATTCACAGGTTTGGCTATTGTACACTTATTCAATATAGATTAGTGTTCTTCTCCATATTTAGTCTCCTTTGTGTGTAATTTGCATGTGTAATTGGCAATTTTTGTGAGTGTAACTGTTCTAACACTTGGGTTCAATTTCCACATGGTATTAGAGCCTTTGTATATTTATTTCTCTCCTTCAAATTTGTTTTTGCAGGTTCGACATCATTTACTGGGAGCATTCTGCTGACTGAAGGGCAAATTTCTGAGCTATGGATCAATCTCAGAAGATCATCTTGACTCCATTTAAATTATTTGAATGGAAAGCAGAGATGGAGATACTGTTGAGAGTGAAAGGCCTCTACAGAATGACTATGGCAATAGAAGTAGAGCCCAATGTAGCTGTAGAGAAAATTAAATGGCACAATAGGAGGGATGAGACCTATGGTCTCCTGTGTCTGAGCATATCCAGAGACCTCCTTTTCCATCTGGATGGATTAACATCACCAAATTAAGTATGGGAGAATATTTTTGAGCTTTTTGGTAAGATATATGAGATGAGGGGACATCAAATAAAAAATTAATTGATCTCCTTGAGTCCCAACAGCTTCAAATCCCTGCAACTCTACTTTTCCAAGTTCAAATCCTTTGTTTTGTAGCTAAAACAGTGTGGAATTGAAAAGGAGGAGGAGAAACTGGTTTTGGCCATACTCTTGAAGCTTGGCCCTAACTACTCAGTGTTTTTCTCGACCTTCCATTCCACAAAGTTGGTAGCTTGAGCTTGGAAAATGCCTAGCCTTGCATATTTCATGGAATCTCTCACACAAGAACAAGATAAATTGGTGATGATGGGCACCATCAAATCTTCCAAAGACCAAGCTTTGGTTTTTGGAGATTCGAGGGTGGAATCAAAAGGCAAGAAGAAATCTAAGAAGCCACCTGAGCAAAAGAGAGACAAGAAAAAGTCTCTAGAGGAGCCCCAAGGTTCCAAGAAGAACCCCTGGAAGAAGCAGAACAAAGGAGAAATGAGTAATTGCGCATACTGCAGTAAGGGAAATCATCTTGAAATCTCTTGCATGAAGAAGAAAATTGACATGCTGACCCAAATCCTAGAGAAGAATGGCATATCCCTTCTTGATAGCTCAAAGAAGAGGGAAGGAGGATCAAATTCAGAAGATAGAGAGAGAGTTCATGCATTGGTTGCAGGCACATCAAGCTCACCTAGTTTCATCATTGATTCTAGAGCTTCAAGACATATGGTTTCAACCAAGGAGGCATTCACCTCACTTGACATGTCGAAAGGTACACCAATAGTACTGGGAGATGACTCTCTCACTGAAATTTTGGGCAAAGGGAGGATTGATCTTGACCATGGTAAGTTCAGCAATGCATTGTATGTTCTAGGTCTTGCCTCTAACCTCTTATTAGTGATTCAGATGACCCACACAGGGTCTCCAAAGAAGGTCATATTCTCCCATGATGAAGTTGAGATCGTAGAGATCTCAAGTGGTAAAGTCATTGCAAAAGGAGTTGCAAATCACACTTTGAAGGTATACATGTTATCACACTTCCTACCCTACTAAAACCCCTCTACTCTTCTGATTCATGCTAATGAGGAAAGCAAGCTTTGGCATGAAATATTTGGCCATCTTAGCTATAAGTATATTTCTGATATTAGTTAAAATGAAATGGTCATAGGGTTACCCAAGATTAATTTTTCCAAAGGAGTCTGTCAAGGTTGCATCTTAGGAAAACACCCAGAGCATAAATTTGGGAAAGCTAGTCATGAGAGAACCTTTGCACCTCTTGAGTTGATCAACAGTGATGTTGCTGGCCCATTTCCTCATATGTAAATGAGTCAGGACAAATATGCATTAACATTCATAGATGAATTTTCTAGGTACTGTTGGGTTTACTTCCTGAAACACAAGTCTGAAGTTTTTGGCCTCTTCAAAGTCTTCAAGGATTTGGTTGAAAACTAGTTTGGGAGGAAACTCAAGGTCCTGAAATATGACAATGGTGGTGAGTATTTCAAGTCTGATTTTATTCAATATTGTGCAGATGTAGGTATTCATATGTAGCATTCTATCCCTTACAAACCACAACAAAATGGTGTTGCTGAGAGGAAGAACAGATCACTGAAAGAGATGGTAACCTGCATGATGGAGGCTAAGACTTTGCCACCAAATTTTTGGGCCAAAGCTATAAAATATGAAGCCTATATCCAGAATAGGGTGCCTAATAAACATCTTTATGTTATGACTCCTTCCAAATCATGGAGTGGGCACAATCCAGATGTGACCCATTTCAGGATATTTGTCTCAAGGGCTTGGGATAGAATTCCAACAGAAAAGAGGAAGGCTTTGCAGCCCCAAAGCCAAGAGTGTATATTTATTAGGTAATATGCATATTCAAAAGGGTACAAGATGATCAATTTGAGCACAAACAAATCCTTCATTGAAAGGAGTTTTCAGTTCCAAGAAGAGACTTTAGCAGCAGTGGAAGTTGGAGAATCCTCTTCACCACCAGAACCATTAAATTTAACTGAAGAGATAGTTGAGTTTTCTGATTCTAATATTTCTGATAATTATGATTTAATTTCAGATCCTAACAGTCCTACAAGACCAAAATGAGCAGCAAAGTCCATTCATGCAGCTAGAGAACTAGCTGGAAATCCTAGTGATCCTAGGAGGACTAGATCTCAGTTTGAGAGTGCTCTGTGTATGAAAGACCCTTTGTTTGTAGAGAAATGCGATATGATGGTTGAATCAGACCCATAGACATATTAATATGCAGCACATTATCCAAGATTACAAACATCCATGAAATAAGAGTTCAACTCACTCCATAAGAACAACACTTGGGAGCTGGTTGATCTTCCCCTAGGGAGGAAGCTAGTTCAATGTAAGTGGGTTTACAAAACCAAGTTTGCTGATGATGGTTCACCTTTGAAATATAAGGCAATATTTCTAGCCAAGGTCTACTCACAGGTACATGGCATATACTACAATGAGACCTTTGCACCAGTCGCAAAGGTGGACTCCATGAGGCTAGCCTTAGCCATTGCAGCTTTGAAGCAGTGGGAGGTACATCACATGGATGTGAAGTGTGCTTTCATGAATGGAGATATTACTAAAATATTTACATGCAGTAGCCTCAAGGCTTTGCTACTAATCCATATATTGTGTGCAAGCTAAAGAAATCTCTGTGTGGGATTAAGCAAGCCCCCAGGGCTTCGTATGCCAAGATTGATGGCTTTTTGCTATCATTGAGTTTTGTTCGATGAAAGTATGATACTAATGTTTATTTGAAGCTGATTCATTGTTATTTTATGATTATTTTCTTGTATGTATATGACCTTCTCATTACAGGAAGCTCAAAGGATGAAATTGCCTCCTTGAAGGATGCAATGAACCATGCATTTCTATGACTAATTTGGGGTTATTGAGCCAATTCTTGGGTCCCAAGATTGCTCGAACCAAACATGGAATAAAATTACATCATTCCAAGTATGATTTGGATTTTCTAAACAAGTTCAACATGAAATATTGCAAGCCAAGCAAGACTCCCTTTCTTTCAGGAGTTAAGCTTGAAGAAGCAGATTCTTCTCCTATGGTAAATAATACACTATATAGGCAACTGATTGGGTGCTTGCTGTACCTTACACATACTCGACCTGATATTTCTTATGTAGTAATTGTGGCTTCAAGATACATGGATCAGCCTCATGAGATCCATTGGAGAGCAGCCAAAAGGATCCTTAACTTTGTTCAAGGAATAAGGACTCATGGGATATTCTACAAAGCTAAATATAATCTTGATTTGATTGGGTTTACTGACAATTATTGGGCAGGTAACAACACAGATTGAAAGTCAACATCAGGATATGTTTTCATTCTTTCTGAAGGACCAATCAGGTGGTCAAGCAAGAAACATAGTGACTTCGCACTCTCATCTATAGAAGGAGAGTACAGAGGAGTTGTAAATGCAACAACTCAATGTTTGGGGTTGTAGGGGTTACTTGGTGAGTGTGGCTTCGAATCAAAATACTCAAGTACTATCTATTGTGATAATCATAGTACCATTTGAATCTCCAATGATCCAGTTCAAAGACAGAGAACCAAACACATTGAGATCCATATGCACTACATCAGACAGCTTGTGCATGATGGCACCATTCACCTACTCTTCTGTTCATCTTTAGAACAAGTAGCAAACATCTTCACCAAAGTTTTTTGTGAGAAGAATTTCAGCAATCTCAAATCACTACCGGGGATTTCTGATCATGCTGTGAAGCATGATTGATGACAATATTTTCAAATTTTGTTTTACCGTCCATGTTTAAGGGAGTATTTTTCCCACTGGGTTTTTGCCTCTTTCCTTATTTAAATGGACATGCAGTATGTAAAGGGTGACTATTCCTTGTTGCTAGGCCCTATAATTTTCTGATATTTTACTTATAATTCAGGCTTAACGGGGGGTGTTAGAATAATCAACCCATAGTTATCTACCTTAGACATTAATTAATCCATTTTTGTCTTATTTTCCTAGTTTCCATATTCCACCTTATGCAAGTTGTCCTCCACATGTCCAAAGTGGTAAAACTTGCTAAAAATAAGTCATGGAGCACTTGGAAAACCTCTTGGATTCAATTTTGCTTTATTCCTTGCCTTCCTAGTGCATGTCTACTTTTTCTGCTTTATTGCCTGCTTTTGCTGAGTTTTAAGGCAATTGGGAAAGTTTGACTAGGTGAAGTTAACTTGTTTTTTGTCCTTATCATCCTCCACTCTTTTCACCTAATAAAAGCATGTATGAGTTTTCCTTCCATCACCTATTAGCTTGCCTAATTTATTTTGCCAATTCATGAGCTCCTAAACAGATTTGGAAGCTGCTTTATGCACCTATGAGGGATTTGCTTAGATTTAGTAAGCCTACTTTTTACCAATTCGAATGGAATCCCAATGCATTCAAATCTCTCATGTAATTATTTATTGTGGCAGCCTATGACTTCATAGGGTTGGCTATTGTACACTTATTCAATACAGATTAGTGTTCTGCTCCATATTTAGTCTCCTTTGTGTGTAATTTGCTTGTGTAATTGTCAATTTTTGTGAGTGTAATTGTTCTAACACCTGGATTCAATTTCCTCAACTTCAAGGTGCAAGTGGATGCCAACTAATTAAGCTAGTGGGTAGATAATTAATCAAATAATGATTAATTGTTTTATCCTAAGTATTGAGTGGGTTTAATATATTCCAAAATCCCCCTATAAGTCTTAATTTATGATGGTATTTCAAAAATATAGATGCATATGGATGCATATAGGGTCCAGAAACAAGGCTATGGTTTCCCTTTAACAATTATTATGTCCAGAAAAGTGAGGAAGGAGGAAAAACCACATGGGGAAATCCTCCCTCGAGAAAGGAAAAGGCACAAAATTTTAAAATAATATTTCTTCAACATATATTTATATTCACTTTAATGATTTGATTGAACTACTTCTGGATGGAATATTTGATGAAGAAATCATGAGCTCCATGATCATGCGCTAGAGTGTAGAACCTGCAAGGAAGAGGAGAGACTCGTTGTATCTCATCAACTGATGATGTAGGATCATTATCTGAATGCTTCTTTCTACTGTCAAACTCTGATATTCAAACATAATCTGAAATGGAAAAGAGAACTATGCATACTTCTTCCCAATGAGTACAAAAAATAAGACAATTTGTTACACACTCAATTCCCTGAATAGCAGCAAAATTGTGATGTGAATCACATGTCAATATTACAATATGATGTAGCACCTTTCCATATCTGATTTGAGGCTGATAAAACTATGATGTATCAGAAACATGATCACATGGAACAAAAAATACAAAGGCTTCAGTGGCTCCATGAGGATATAGGGATAGACTAGGAAAACTATGACCAACTGGGGAAAACTGATAGGTGTAAAAATATGAATGATAAATGTATATAATATATGAACCATAAGTGTTTATAAAATATCCAAACATGTTTAGTATGATTCAAAATATGACTAATTACATGGATAACCAACCACTTAAATATAGGAAAGACTTTTCAAACCATGTAAGATAAGTAAAATTGCATAAGAGACCAATGAGGAATCAACTAGTGAACTTGGGATTTGTATAGTCTTAGGATTATTAAGAGGTATGTTATATGGTATGGATGGTGGTATTATATGTGTCATGGCATGCATATCATCCCACAAAAAATATTGTAAATCATATATATAAGCTTGTAAGGAAGAGTTGCTCAAATATAAGTCAATATCTAGTGACAAATCACAATTTTTGGGAGATGAATCTAGTAGAACGGAGGAGGATTATCAAAGAAAGGATATGATATTTATTATTCTGATATATCAAATACTAAATCTATATCATATACATAAGAAATTTATTTAACTGTGGAACTCAAAGCATAAGTTATATCACCTTGGAACTACGCAATATGACAATGTTATGAGGAATCATCAGGGTTCTCTAGTTCATCTGGAACTTTGATCTTGTGCTTATCAAGAATATGAGACATGATGTCCATATTTTTCTTCAAAAAATTATTCTCTGAAAGAAAACCCTTTCTGCAATAAGAACACTTGGACGTGCTCCCTTTCTTCTTACCCTTCTTTACTGAATCTTCATCAGTAGGCTTCGAACTTTCATCTTGAATTTCTGACTTTGGATTCTTCACAATTTGCTTCTCTTTTGATTTGAAATTATTTTTTCCTTGAACCATGAAAGCATGATCCTTGAACTTGGAAGAATTAAGGACACCAATATGGATCAATTTATCTTGCTCCTTTTTTAGTGAATCAAGAAAATAATTTAAAGAAGGAATTTTCCACTTAGGAACAACAAGCCTAGTAGCATGAAAAGTAGACACAAAAACTAAGTAATCAAGACCCAATTTAGAAAGAATAAAAAGGATTAATTAATCATATTCTTTTGCAATCCCGCATTTCTTGGGAATTAGAACAAGTGACTTGAACTTGGTGAATAAACCCTCAATAGAATCGAAATTTATTGGAATCAGTGAGAATAACTCAATATCCAATTGATGCACTCTTAACTCATCTTGAACTCCAAAGAGAGACTCTAATTGAGTCCATACTTGGTTTGGAGAGGCCAAACCATCTATATGAAAGAGTAGATCAGGAGAAATGGAGAGGCAAAGAAATATATAGGCTTCATTCAACCTATTATCCTACTTAGCTTTCTCAATCACAGTATTGGGCTCATTCTACAAAGATAGAGTAAATCTGTATAATCCCCTACTGCACAATAGAATACTAATCTTGGCTTTCCATTTGTGGTAGTTGAAGGGATTAAGAATTATTTATGAAAGAGAATCCATATTGCTGAATTGATGTGCTCAAGAAGAAACTCTTTTTAACCTGCAAAACAAACTAGGAGAAAATATTGTAAGCTAGACAAGCTCTTCTTCAGAGACGGATAGGAGATTGGATGCACTCCTCAACTCTATAGTTCTTTATCAACCTTGCTGCGCTGATACCATGTAGAGTATTGCAAGGTTGTGATCCCTGTAGATTTGATATCATGTACAAATAATAGCTTAAATTCTATGAGAAAATATGCTAAGAAGAAGCATAGGAAATGGATCTTGCTACTAAGAATTATTAAAAGCATACATAGGAAAACTAGAGAGAAGAAAAGAGACTGAATCACACGAATGAAGAGATGAATATTGGTGTGTATCCTTCCATTAAATAATGATCAATAATATTGTAAATAAATAGTACATACCTCATTGGAAAATCAATTTGAATGGAGACAAATCATAAAGCTCAAAAAAGGCTCACTTGCCAAAATATAGCAAACCCCCATAGGTGTCTAAAGTACTTCCCAAATCGATCAAGGACCTCATGAATTAGAAAAATCATGATTGAGTTTTCAAGAGGGATGGAAAAACATGATAATACTAGAAAATGGAGAGAAAGTCATGAAGGATGGGTTGGAAACAGAAGAACCTAGTTTCCTAGTTAACTAGCTTTACCTTATCCATAGAAAAGTAGGATAAAGCAAAATCTATTGTAAAGTGTTGTTTACTAATTTTGGATGTTGATAAAGTGGTCAATATTAACCCAGAATCAGAAATAAAGCATTCCTGAGGTATAGATGGAATTTTTTGAGTTTAAGGTGCAAGTGGATGCCAACTAATTAAGCTAGTTTGTAGATAATTAATCAAATAATTATTAATTATTTTATCCCAAGTATTGAGTGGGTTTAATATATTCCAACATAGAAGAATTAAAAGGAATCATCCCGAAACTGTAGTCATAGGTGACAAAGATACGAGAGTTAACAAAATAAAAATACTAATGTTTCAAGAACAAGCATTAATATCGTTGGTTGAGACAAAAACCTTTGCAAAGGCTAGAAAAAATAATTATTGGATTAGTGCCATGAATGATGAGTTGAACCAAATAAAGAAAAACCAAATGTGGGAACTTGTCCTGAGACCAAAAGGAAAGAAAATTATTGGGACCAAATGGATTTTCAAAAATAAGTTTAATGAAGATGTGTAATGTCCATTTTTGAAATTTTATTAAATGACCAATTTTCAACTTTTTTCCCAATTTTGGCCTCCAATAGTTTTGATGTCTAGACCTCCAAATTGACCCAAATGGTCCCAAAATTTCTAAAAAGTTACATGAATGATATCAGAACTTAAATATGATGTTCATTTATGTTTTATTACCCAAAAATTACTTCTTAAAACTTGTTTAATGTTCTATTCAAAGTAAGAGTCTTTACTAGCAAATTGGGGCTCCAATTCCCACTTGGTAATTGTCGAAAATGGCTTCACAAATGGTCCCAAAGTCACTCGAATTTCAGAAAAGAGGAAGGGGATGTGTTAAGGGAAATTTTAAAATTCTAATATTCATCATGGTTCAGTTTATAAATGCTGTTATTCCTCTTTCCAAAATATATACCAAATCACAATTTCAACCCTTGGGGAAAATGCACCAAATCTTCTCCCAATGCAATAAAAATGAGTAAAATTGATTCAAATTCTTAAGTAATAAAACTGAGAATTGAAATAAAAATTAATGAAATTATATTTATCATGCATTTATCAGAGATACATTCCTCCATTCAAAATGATAAGAATTACCATAGCATATATCAAAATAGAGTGGAAATGGTCACCGTTTGCTCATTAAAAGTCATTTTGACATGCAAATATTGGGTATTTAGAATTGAATATTTATGATATTGAATAAAATATCATATTTAATTATTAAAATAATAAATATATTAGGAATATATCTCCCAAAGAGTACATGATCTCACCCAAGGTGCAATCCCTCCATGAGCATGAATATGCAAAGAAAACTAGAAATGGTTGATATAGAGTGTTGCAATAGAAGAATACACATGCTTTCCTGTATATTAAACCTGAAAATAAGACTCCATTAAATATCCTTTAAATACCTGAGTGGCCTCTCTAAACACCAACTTGGATGGGAATCTTTTACCCTAGAAATTGGCTAAGGCAAGAAAACTAGTCATCCACTAGCTCTCACAATTAACAAATGATAAAAGCTCTTCTCTTGGTTTCTTCCTATATATTATAAACATGATTAGCCTTATAAGGTTCCCAAACCATCCAAAAACTGAATCCAACTCGAATTAGGGTGTGTGCTCCTGATTTTGCATGTGTCGTCCCTTTCCTAGCCTTCCACCTTCCCCAAATTTAAGTTGGTGTTACACCCAAATCTTATCATCAACATGTGATAAGATCCTAAAATTCCATGTTTTCCCTAATTACCAAATATTGAAGTAAAATTCTCAATCCAGATGTCGAAATTGCACATAAAAACCTAGCACCGCTTCTACCCTTAAGCTTAGGAGTGGTACCTTCTTCAGCACCGCCTAAGTAGTGTTGAAGATGGGCGGTGGCACCTCATTTTCTCTTTGTTTGAAGAGCGCTTATACTCTAGCACTGCTCTATCATCAAGGAGTAGAAGTGGCACCCTTGGTAAAAAGTAAAAACTAGAGACTTCACGAAGCTTCTAGATTAAAAGCTTTGTGGCAAGCCTTATCCCTATTCACCTGGGTCATTTGAGCTTGAGGTCCATCCTTTGGGGATCTCCTATCCACCTAATCCACCAAAATATCAACTATCTCTATCGATTCAAAGCCTATAAAAGTAGGTTCATACCCCATGGATGAGGAGAGAGAAAAGTCATGCTGCCATTTTGACATTCTGTCCTGATCCATTAAGAGTGAGCATATAAGAACACGTTCGAGCTATTGGGGATAAGATATTGGTTTTATGGAGGAGTGCATCAACACTAAGGAACATGTTGTAAACTCTTTCATTATTTATCAATGCAAATTTGGTTTTCTTCCCATATACTTGTTATGTGTAATATTGCATGTTTATTATCGGATTCCTTAGTCACCGATATAGATCTATAGATGATGTTCTGGTACTTTTTATCTTTTGTGTTTTGATGTGTTTATGCGGGTATTTCCTTGTAGATATTTCACCATAGGTGAAGAGCCACATCATTCCACCGAAAATTACATTCTAGATGTCTACAATTTCTAGGAGGAGTCTTCCAACCTTGTTGTAAACCATTTCTTTTGGATCTAAACCATTCAGACTAGAGGAATAGATTTTGTCCGTAGAAGGTGTAATGAAATTCCTAACAACAAATCTTGTGACTCCGCTGGGGAGAACTACTTTGAAGTCTGGATCATTGGTAAGTTGAAACCTCCACCTTCATTTTCAGTTTGTAGATCTACTTTTTCAATT
>LPNX010667578.1:779328-852793 GCA_001517045.1 Pseudotsuga menziesii
TATTTAGATTGTAACTTACATTTCTATTGCATTTTTTTATTATTTCAAATCACCATCTTGGGCACCACCCCTGGGTTGTGTTATAAGTGTGGTTCTAGAGCTTCCACCTCCCTTTCCCTGTTAGCATAAAGCAGTGCCACCACTCTTTCTCTGTGTTAAACAAGCGGTGTTGGAGGTGGTAATGCCATGGTGTGAACCTACAAGAAGTGGTGCTACCTCTATGTTACTGTGTACAAGAAGTGGTGGCACCTCTATTTTGTTGTGTACAAGAAGTGGTGCCACCTCTCTATTGCTGTGTACAAGGAGCGGTGCCACCTCTCTGTTTCTGTGTACAAGAAAAGGTTCCAAGTATTCTTCTTAGCCCTGTTTGGTATTTGATTCTTAAATGCTTCATAATGTTATAGTTGTGTTTTGAACTCTGCAATTCATTTTTGAACATAAAACTCAATAAAAAAAAGGCATACGTGTTTTCAAGAATTTTGATTGATGTTGGTCTTTAAAGCTTCATTGTTGGCTTTAAATAGAACATCATTTTTTTAGATCTCTGATTTCTGTCTTCTTTGATAGAACAAGAAAAGATTCATTCCAGTTTTTCTTCATTTGTTATACATGAATTTTGTATGGTTTTTCCTTTCTTCAAAAATTGTGACAGAATCCATATAAAATTTATTGTAGAATGTTTCTTTTAGTTCATTCTCACTTTAGTTTAAAAATCTGAACACTTTTGTATAAAGTTATAACAATATTTTGTTGTTTTTCATTAGAGATCTCACTTCTTTTTCAGTTCAAAAGAGAATATTTTGTTTGTTTCAGTTAGGAAAGGACCATATCAACAAGTGTCTTCTATTTTGTATGGGATTTATTCTATGTTTCAAATGAATTAAACCTCTCTCAACCTCCCTTAAGTAGGGTATACTTTGAAAGTGAAATTTAAATTTTGCACATCATACTACATGGTTTTGATTTTAATGTCCTCACCTCATGCATCCACCTAACCGTTCAAGATAAAATTAAGAGCTAGCATAGGTTTAAATTTTTTAGCAATTTGTGTGATAGGTTAGTGACATGTTTGGGCATCATAAAACGTAGGAGCTGTCATTATTTTCCTACACTACAACTTGGGACTTGTGTGCTTCTTCCACGTACCATCGATATATCAAATAGCCTTTCACATACCCCTGAGGTATATCTAAAGGTAATTCACATACTCGATTGTATATAGGAAGGTCCCTTGTGGATGGTTGTGCATTAGAAAACACTACTACCGATTTGAGCTCCCACATGCCTTGCATAAATTGGGAGACACTTTTAGGAATCCTAAGACCATCCAAGCTAACCCTTTGGCAGTATTGGAATCACACTAGTTGTGATGGTTTGATAATCTTGTGAGGTTGCAGACCTTTAATCCAATCCTCTCACATATTTTTCTTGCTTATTTAGTTTGAGTAGTGATTTTTGTTTGTATAGTTAGGATTTTTTAGAAGAGAGAGATGGTTTTGTTACATAGTTATGGCTTCACCTTCCAGGACTACCAACCAAGAGACTCCTTTACCAAGCATGCATTTTTTGTTTCCTCTATATGGGGATGTTGGTCCTCCTCTCATGGCTATGTTAAGCCTTCTTGGATTGACTATTGGATTACCTATTTGGTTATTCTCCAGTCCAGTTATCCCATGTACACTAGTTTCTTCTGATCCTAATCCTTCATCGCAAGAGCATCAACCTCATGTTGATCCCTCTCCTTCTTCACCAGATGTGTCTTCTCCCGTTTCTCCCTCTTCACCTGTTGAGAGTTGTATTACTAGTAGTCAGGTGGATAAGAAGAAGAAGAAAGAACAAAAAACCAAGTCTCAACCAATCACTCCTAGTGTGGAGAGTGTTGATGTCCACACCCCAAGATCGTGTAAGCCCAAATTCCCTTGTAGGATTTGCAACGCTGATCACCTTCTGAAATATTGTCATGGTCTAGTCCTAGTTTTAGAAGAGTGGTCTAAGGTTTCTTGGCAAGAGATGTCATCATCCTCAGGTCATCATGCTGATGATCCCCCCTCAACCAGTGACTCTATGGTTAAGAGTTGGAAGGGTAAAGTAAGAAATATTTGCTTGCTATGCAAGGACATGCATTTTACTTACCTTTGTCCTCACATGGATGAAGCTTCTAAGTTGTTGGAAGATATTACTGTTTCTCATCAACGAATTCGAACATGTTATCATAATTTGTCACTTGACATCTGACTGGTTGATAAATTGGTTGATCCAAATCCATCCTTGGTCGATCCCACTCTTCCGTTGAAGATTGAAGTCAAAGTGGTGGATCCAGTTCTAACCTCGATCGATCCCACTCTTCCGTTGAAGAGTGAAGTGGAAGTGGTCAATCCAAGTCCATCCTTGGTTGATCCCAATCTTCCTTTGGAGAGTGAAGTTAAATTGGTTGATTCAATGACATCTCCACCTGATCCCATTCTTTCATTAGAGAGTGTTGAGATTGAAGTAGTCCTTTCAACATAGTCTTCGTATTGTCCCTCTATTCTAATTGAGAGTGAAAACCATCCTAATGAAGTTTTCATAGATATTTTTGATTATTTTATGCAAGAGGAAATTTTGTCTCTTTTGACAGAACCCTCTCTAAGTAGTGAGGTTATTTCCTTTGACTAGGGTAACCTAGTAGAATCTTGTCTTCATTTGAGAGTTCCTTTCTACATAGTTGTGTGATTTACCACTAAGAGTATACTTTGCACTATTGTTGATGAAGGGGCTTCTATTAGTATTCTATCCTCTATTGCTTGGAAAGCCATAGGTTCTCCATCGTTTGTGCCAGCTACCGATCAGATACTGGATTTTAATTGATGAACCACAATGCCTTTAGGGATCCTTCTTTAGTTACCTATCACTTTGGAAGGAAAATCTCTTTGTATCGATGTTATGGTAGTCCAAGGTCCTTTACATTTCAAAATTCTCCTTGGGCATGATTATGTTTACACCATGAAATTTGTAGTGTACACACTCCTTTGAGTGATGTATTTTCCCCATGATGGGAATATTGTGACCATTGATCAACTTTCCTTTGTTAAACCCGATCATCATATGACTCCTAGTCATCAGAATTCCTTGAATGTTCTGCATGTTCTTATGGTTCCTTCGCCTTCTATTTAGCTTCTTCACATCATAGGTAAAATGGGGGGCACGGATCTAGCCTCTGGATATCACACTAGAGTTAACTCGCTAGCTTCTTGTGTAAGAACAGGTTGGTGAGCATAGTTCCCATTCTGTGTCAAGATGGTTAAAAATGAAACAGATCCCTGTGAGCATAGTTCCTATTCTATGTCAAGCTTGTTAAAAAATGAAAAATATTCCTATAAGCAAAGTTCCCATTCTGTGTCAAGATCATTAAAAAATGAAATGGATCTCCTCAAGCATAGTTTACCTTTTTGGTTTCAAGCTTCCATAAAAATGAAACCATTCCTGAGCATAGTTCATTTTCTATTTCAAGCTCGTTAAAAAATGAAATAGGTTTTCTTAAGCATAGTTTACCTTTTGGTTTCAAGCTTGCATAAAAATGAAACCATGTTTCAAGAATAGTTATTTTCTATTTCAAGCTTGTTTAAAAATGAAACAAGTCATTTTGAGCATACTTTATTTTAGTTTCGAGCTCATTAAACCATGAAATGAACCTTTGAGCATAGTTCATTTTCTGTGCCAAGCTCGTTAAAAAATGAATCAGATACCTTGAGCATTCTTTCAACTAATCTTCGAGCTCGTTAAAAGTAGTAAGATGGTGTTGAGCTTACTTTTCATTTTTTGCGCTCTAGTTAAAACATGAAAATTGGTTTGAGCTTCGTTTATTACTTTTTCATGCTCTAGATTCAAACATGAAAAAGGTTAATAGAGTCCTCTTTAAGCTCTTTTCGGAGTCTTAAAATGTGAAAAGATTGTCGAGTGAGCTTGTCTTCTTCATGCTTGTAAAAGTAATTGAAGAGTCATCTTCCTACTGATAGTTTACCCATTTTTCAGACTAGGGAGCACTACTTACGAAAAAGGTACACTCCAGCCAATCATGACTGGAAGAGTTCTCTTGTATATTATTTTACACTTTTTTGGGCCCTAGAGACTAAATCATACAAAAAAGGACCCTTTGGAGTTTTCTTTAGTTTGTTCAGACTCTCTAAACAAGAACTACACTGAGTTTTCTTTCATTGGACTTGTTATATTAAACATTGAAATACCCTTTTTTGGGAATCAACCCCTCCTTTCTCAGGTTCGTAAAATATATGAGTTTGGACTTGTCTGAAGGACGAGCTAAAACAAGTGTTTGTTACCCTCTTTGAACTCATAAAAGAAAAAAGAGGCACTCATCAATCATAATGGGGAAATTAAGGGAAAGGGAAAACATTTTTCAATAATGGTAGTTGTTAGTCACCTTTAAACATGACACTTGTCTACATTTCATTTAGTTAATTGGGTATTCAGCCTGTTTCCGAGTCGATCCACTTTCATGAGTCATGCCACTCCTTTAAGTCTCTCAAATATTGCATTGGCCGTTGTCTCATTGTGTTCCTCCTTATCAAGTTAATGCTTCCAAGTCTTTGGTCATGTTGCCTTATGTTCAAAACGGAAACTGCTTTGAGAGTTTACACTTGCAGTCAAAACAATTTTTTTTGAGTCTGTTACTTTAGAGTCATTCCCATGGTTACATCGTACTCAAAATTCCAGAACTTTGTTCCAATTTTTGTGTTGTCGATGTGGGATTCATCATGGCCCTCCTTCGACGAGACTATTCCTGTCGACATCAGCTCACTATCCAGTAATTAGTATTAGAAACAAATTTAGTACCTTGAGGTATGTATACCTCAATGACATATTCTATCTATTTCGATATAGGTTCACATCATTGACCTTTGATTGAAATATTCAACTAAGTGTTCAACGTCAGATCATATATTCACACTTAGGATATTGTACTTGGGTACCTTGGGAATCATTGACATCAATGGTGATATCCCTTGCACTTGTTAATGGTTCACATCATTGACTGGTAATCAAGTGGTTTCTACCATGTTTGACTTTAGATCATTCTAATCACATGGATAGAATCGTACTTTGTGTAATACGAGACGAAGACCCTCGATAATTGTTAAGCACTCATTGCTTTCCCTAGGTTGTGATGGAATATTTGTATGAGTCCTAGCATGGATCCACATTTGTATGTTCATGGTTGTCCTCACATTTGCATCTGTATGACATAGATCTACATTGTATGTCTTGTAGCTATGTTCAAATTTGAGTCTTCTTTGCATGGATCTATGTTGTATTTTAGTAGCCATGAATTTTTTGTATCTCACATTGCTCTGCATTGTATTGGTTGGAATCCATGTTGTGAGTCATTTGGGACATGTATCAAAATGTGTTGTAGAAGTTTGTGATGTTTGAGAAGTTCCATCCATTGGACCTTTGCTTCGATACTATACCTTGTTCTTTCAAAGTATTATTCCTATTATTTCCCTCTAGCAATCATACTTTGGGGGAAATCTTTGTTACACTAAAATCTCGTCACCATCATGTTATGATATAGGTATTCCCTTGTTTGCTCAAATCCCTTAGAGTTTCCCTAGAGAAATGACAGGAAAAAATACCCCCTTGTAATTTTTCCTTGTTTTGAGATGGTAACACTCCTCTTCCATTGAAAAAAGGTGGTGCTAGGGCAGCACTACTCCCAATACATGAGCAAAGAGAGGTTCCACTGCTTCTATCCTTACTGCAAGAAGTTTTACCCCTTTAACACCACCTGTTTTCCTCATTCGAGGAGTGGTGCTCGAGTTTTCAAGGAAAAAAGAGAATCTTCAAGAGGATTCTCGAAGCTTTCCTTCGTGGAGCCTCATCCTTATGGTTTAGGAACCATATGGAGCTCAATATCCTCCCTTTTTGGATCTAATATCCACCTCAACCATTCCTACACTCCCATGCCTTTAAATATTGGCTTCCCCCCCATGCGACAAAGGAGGAAGAATTTTGTTTCATACCCAAAGTTTGGCAAAATCATTCTTAAGTATTTGGAGGCAAGGTGAAGTTAGAGATAAGGAGCCATTGGAACGAACTCTCGACACCAAGGCATGGAGGTTGTAATCTTTCCAATAATTTCCAATAAAAAATGTCTTTTCTTTCCCATATTTACTATTTCATGTGTTTATATTGCTTGATTCCTTGGTCACATGCATAGATCTAGTTGATTATATTGTACGCTATCATGTTTCTCTTGTTTTTTTCGATCTTTTATAGGTTCTTCTATGGGGATAGAAAGGAAAACCTTTGAGAGAACTATTATGTCATTCCATTCAGTTGATTAACTAGATCTAAGGGAAGTTTAACATTTGATGTTTGTGTTTTGTTCTAGACTTGAACCATTCAGATCTAGGGAACCAGCTCTTGTCCACAGGAGGTGTGTATTTCCATCTAACAAAATTGGTGACTCCGTTGGGGAATGGACCCAGAATCTTTGGTTTCCCAGACCCTAAAAATTAAACAGGTCATTTTGAGAATACTTTATTTTAGTTTCGAGCTCGTTAAACCATGAAACGACCCTTTGAGCATAGTTCATTTTCTGTGTCAAGATCGTTAAAAAATGAATCAGATACCCTAAGCATTTTTTCAACTGATCTTCGACCTCATTAAAAATAGTAAGATGGTATTGAGATTACTTTTCACACGCAAATAATTGTAATCACATGGATAGAATCGTATTTTGTAGAAGACAAGACAAAGACCCTGGGTATCTGTTTGAAAGCACTCATAGCTTTCTTCCCAGGTTACAATGGAGTATATTGTATAAAGTACCAGCATGGATCCACATTTGTATGGAGGTGTGTATTTTTTATTTCATGCTTGTGTAAAAACGAAACAAGTCATTTTGAGCATACTTTATTTTAGTTTTGAGATCGTTAAACCATGGAATGACCCTTTGAGCATAGTTCATTTTTTGTGTCAAGCTCGTTAAAAAATGAATCAGATACCATGAGAATTCTTTCAATTGATATTTGAGCTTTTTAAAAATAGTAAGATGGTGTTGAGCTTACTTTTCATACCCAAATAATTGTAATCACATGGATAGAATCATACTTTGTGGAAGATGAGACGAAGATCCTCGATATATTTTTGAAAACACTCATATATTTATCCCAGGTTGCGATGGACTATACTGTATGAAGTACCAACATGGATCCACATTTGTATGGTCATGGCTATGCTCAAATTTGCATCTATATGACATAGATATACATTGTATGTCTGGTAGCTATGTCCAAGTTTGAGTCCTCTATCACATGGATCTATGTCGTATTCTAGTAGCCATGTTTGTTAATCTCTCCCATGGATCCACCTTGTATTGGTCTGCATCCATGGTGAAGGCACATTTTCTCATGAGTCAAAAGTATTGATGTATTGCATATGCTCGGTTGATGTTCATCTCCGATCAAGCCGATTATTGCCTCAAAGTGATAACTTTCTCTATCAAAGATCTCGCCTATCGTATCCCTCTAGCCTCATTCTTTGGGGGGCATTCTGTTACAGCCAAATATTTTCATAAACATGTGATAAGATCCTAAACATCCATGTTTTCTCTCATTCCCAAATATTGAAGTAAAATCCTTGATCCAGATGTCAAACTTGCACATAAAAACCTAGCACCACTTCTACCCTTAAGTTTAGGATCGGTACCTTCTTCAGCACCGCCTAAGTAGTGTTGAAGATAGGTAGTGGAACCTCCTTTTCTCTTTGTTTGAAGAGTGGTTATGCCCTAGCACCACTCTGTCATCAAGGAGCAGGAGCGGTGCCCTTGGTAAAAAGTGAAAAAGAGAGACTTCACGAAGCTTCTAGATCAAAATATTCATGGGATGTCTTATCCCTATTCACCTGGTGCAGTTGATATTGAGATCCATCCTTTGGGGATATCCTATCCACCTCACCCACCAAAATATCAACCATCTCTATCCATTTGAACCCTATAAAAGTAGGCTCATACCCCATGGTTGAGGAGAGACCAAAGTCATGCTGCCATTTTGACATTCTGGCCTGATCCATTAAGAGTGAGAATAGTGAGCATAGAAGATCAATTTGGAGCTATTGGGGATAAGATATCGGTTTTGTGGAGGAGTGCATCAACACTAAGGCATAGGTTGTAAAATATTTCATTATTTATCAATGCAAATTTGGTTTTCTTCCCATATACTTGTTATGTGTAATCTTGCATGTTTATTATCAGATTCCTTAGTCACCGATATAGATCTATAGATTATGTTCTAGTAATCTTTATATTTTGTGTTTTGATGTGTTTATATAGGTATTTCCTTGGAGATATTTCACCATAGGTGAAGAGCCACATCATTCCACCAAATATTGCATTCCAGATGTCTTTAGTTTCTAGGAGGAGTCTTCCAACCTTTTTGTAAACCATTTGTTCTAGATCTGAACCATTTAGGCCAGAGGAACAACTTCTATCTGTAGAAGGTGTAATGAAATTCCTAACAATAGTTGGATCCCATTGAGATTCCCCAACTCACAAATGGGGCAGGAAATGGTACTTATGCTTCATGTGCTTCTTGTAAATTTTGGTACTTGAGATTTGAACCTTGAACCAAAAACACTATGCCCTTATAATACATCATCCCATTCAAAATCCTATAGTTATCATCTCCATTGATTCCATTGAATACATCACAAGCAAATTCATCTTTGGCATATTCAACTAGTAACATCTTTTTCCAATCCTTGGCAATGTCCATGAGAGAAAAATAAGGTCTTTGAGATAATGCATCTGATACAATGTTATTCTTTCCTTTCACATATTCAATATCAAAATCATAAGCTTGAATATTTCTTACCCACTTTTTTTTCCTTTCATTTATATCCTTTTGGGTGAGGAAGTGCCTTAGACTATTGTGATCAATTTTCACCACAAACTTGTTTCCTACCAGGTATTGTCAAAACTTCCCCAATGCATGCATGATGGAAAAAAATTATTTGTCATATATGGAGTAAATGTTTTCATGATGCTGAAAACTTATTCTCTCAAAGGCTTAGGGTGTTGGCCCTTCTTTAGGAAAACCCCTATTCCTTCACTTAAAGCATCACATTCAACAACAAAAGGCTTAGAAAAAACAGGTAATGCAAGTATGGGACAATTACTCATTACCTCTCTCATTTTTTGGAATGCCTTTTCAGCCTCTTCATTCCACTTGAAATGATCCTTCTTAGTCAATTCAGTGAGTGTATAAGTCAACTTGGAGAACCCTTTCACAAACTTCTATAATAGGTGCATATTACAATGAAGCCTCTTAATTCGGTGATGTTTTTTGGTGATGGACATTCTAATATAGCCCTAATTTTTTCCATGTGTAATTTCAATCCTTATTTCCCAATAATGTTCCCAAGATAAAATCCTCTATCCCATATTGACACTTAGACATCTTAGCAAACAAGGATTGTTCTTGCAAAGTTTTCAACACAACCTCTAGATGTTGCAAGTGCTCTTCCCAAGTTTTATTGTAAATGAGAATATAATAAAATAATACCAAAACAAACCTTCTATGCTGCTTGAAAAGATTATATTCATGCATGCTTGAAATTTGGTTGGAGCATTGGTTAACCCAAATGGAATAACAAGAAACTCAAACTGACCATAATGACATTGAAAAGCAGTCTTTTGCACATCTTCTTCCCTCATTTGAATTTGGTGATAACCTAATAAAAGGTCAATTTTGGAAAAATATTTGGCTCCAAATACCTCATCCATGAGCTCATAAATCCTAGGAAAGGGATACCTATTATTGATGGTCTTCTTGTTCAAGGCTCTAAAATGTATACACATCCTCAAAGTTTCGTCTTTCTTCTTTATGAACACTGCTGAAGAAGCATAAGGGCTAGAGATTGGTCTAATGAGTCCCAAATATAATAGTTCTTGCATGGCATTCTCAATCTCATCTATGAATTTATTGGGATGTATATAAGCTAGTGTCTAAATTAGTGAAGTACCTGCCTCCAAAACAATGTTGTGCTAAACCCCCCTATTAGGTGGTCTACCATGTGGAAGATCACTAAATTTTTTTTCATACTTTTTCAATAGTTTATATATATCCTCTGGGTGTTCAAAAACCTTTATGTTTGGCTTGGCAGATGTGATATGACATTAAAAATCCCATTCTATGTACCCATTCCTCAATATATATCTCATACTATCGCAAGTGACTACTTGATTTGGGTAAGTGTGCTTCCCTCTCACAACCGTTAATACACCTTTCGAATCTTGAAATTTTATCTCAGGAATTTGATAATTTATTGTATGCTCCCCTATATAATACAAGCATTGCACTCCCAAAACCACATTATTATCAGCAACATCAGCCACATAAAAAATATCAACAAAATTATAGTTACCTATGGTGACTTGCAACTTTGGAACCCATGTTTCACACTGCATTGTGTTGTGCCCGGGAATGAAAACTGTGAAGCCATCGAATGGTTCAGTAGGTATCTTAATTTTATCCTCCATAGCTGCATAAATGAAGTTATGGCTGGCTCTTCCATCTACCAAAATGGAATCTCTTTTTCCTAATACCACACCCTTGCATTGAATAGTGTGATAGCAAGGCATTGCTGAAAGTACTTCCATTCTTGCTTTGTCCGGTGAAGGTTGATTTTCTTCTTGTATTTATTCTTCAGCTGCTATATCATATCCTTCCTATTGATCTAACTTGTGTCCTTATTAATCCATACCCTCTTCATACTCATCGTTTTCAAAAAATACTTCTATGTATTGAGCTTTTCCCTTAGTGCATTTATGCCCCGGTGTCCATGGTTGAAAGCATGTGAAGCACAAATTTTTTCTTCAAAGTTCATCCATGTTTATTCCTTCTTTATTATTCTTTTCAATTGAATATATTTGCGAAGGATTCTTATCATGTGCATCTCTTTTCCAAGGATTTTTTTCAAATTTGAAGCTAGGCTTGGGAGGAAATCTTGTTCTAGGAAGCACATTTTGGAGATCTCTAGCCAAGCTCATTGCATATTTTAATGTAGTGGGATTGTGGTATTTGACCAAAACTTTTAAGGGTTCAGAATAACCTTCAATGAACAACAATACTAACCTTCCCATAGACATATTATCCACCTTGACTGATAATGTTTTAAATTCCATCTCATAATTAGTAGGGGTCCCAACTTGCTTCAATTGTGCCAATTTTTTGAAAGAAAATTTAGGATATTTTTTCTAAAATATATCGAGTAACATGTCAATAAATTGTCCATATCTGTTAACTTGGTAATTACCCAAATTCTTCAGCCCATGGAACCACCATTCACTGGAATTTCCTTCCAAGTGCAATATGGCCATTTTTAAGGCATCTTATTCCACCATTGGATTCAGCTGAAAATACACATCTAATTTTTGAACCCAAGTGTTATCATAAATTTGAGAGGAAACATAAAAATTAGGGAGTGGCACTTTACTAATGGCACAATTTAAGTCTTTATTTTTGTATAGCGACTTATTATCTTCCTTGTTTTTGAGTTTGTTTGCATCAAGAAATTACTGATCAAATGGTACACTTCTTTTACACTTCAAGATATAAGGGTGGTGGTTTATTGCTTTGAATCCTTTTTTATACCATCAGGTTCCAAGACCATGCTCTGATACCACTTGTAATGTCCCTTTTTGAAATTTTATTAAATGACCAATTTTTTCACTTTTTTCCCAATTTTGGCCTCCACTAGTTTTGATGTCTAGACCTCCAAATTGGCCCCAATGCTGCTAATTTATCTTAGAAGGAACATGAATGATATTAGAAATTAAATATTATTTTCATGGATTTTTTATTACCCCCCAATTACTTCTAAAAATTGTTTAGTATTCTATTCAAAGTAGGAGTCTTTACTAGCAAATTGGCTCTCCAATTCCCCTTCGGTAATTGTCGGAAATGGCTTCACAAATGGTCCCAAAGTCCCTCGAATTTAAGAAAAGACGTAGGTGATGTGTAAGGGAAATTTTCAAAGTCTCATATTCATCATGGTTCATTTTATACATGTTTTCATGACTCTTTCCAAAACAGCTACCAAATCACAATTTCGACCCTTGGGGAAAATGCACCAAATGTTCTCCCAATGCAATAAAAATGAGTAAAATGGATTTCAATGCTTAAGTACTGAACCAAATAATTGAAATAAAAATTAATTACACTCCATTCATCATACATTTATCAGAGATACATTCCTCCATTCAAAATTATAAGCATTACCATAGCATATATCAAAATAGAGTGGAAATGGTCACTGTTTTCTCATTAAAAGTCATTTTGACATACAAATATTGGGTATTTAGACTTGAAAATTTATGATACTGAATACAAAATCATATATACTGATTAAAATAATAAATATATCAGGAATATATATCCAAAAGAGTACATGAGCTCACCCAAGGAGAAATCCCTCCATGAGCTTGAATATGAAAAGAAAAATCGAAATGGTTGATAGAGAGTGCTACAATAAAATATACACATGATTTCCTGTATATTACACCTGAAAATAAGACTTCATTAAATCTCCTTTAACTACCTTAGTGGCCTCTCCAAACACCAACTTGGATGGGAATTTTTCACCCTCGAAATTGGATAAGGAAAGAAAACTAGTCATCCACTAGCTCTCACAATTCACAAATGATCAAAAGCTCTTGTCTTGGTTTCTTCCTATATTTTATAAACATTATTATCCTTATAATGTTCCCAATCCATCCACAAACTGAATACAATTCTAATTAGGGTGTGTTCTCATGATTTGCTATGTGTCTTCCCTTTCTTAGCCTTCCACCTTCCCCAAATTTGAGTTGGAGAATTAGAGGAATTTTGAGGTCTAAAATGGGCCTCCTAAGGAAAATAATAAAATAATATTTATTAATTTTGGAGGAAAAAGGAAAAGAACTACTTTTTATGTTCATATTTTTGACATATATCCCTATGTTTTTACTCAAATTTTGATCAGGAGAGCTCGTTGGATGCAGAATTTGATTCAGCGTCCAACAAGTACCCACACTACATACTTTTGACAGAACCTACTACCAAAAAAACAAGAAATACCTGATAAAATATGATGATGACTCAAAATTATGCAATGTGGGTACTCTTTGGATGCGAAATCAAATTCTGCATCCAACAAGCTCTCCCAATCAAAATTTGAGTAAAAACACAGGGAGATATGTCGAAAATATGAACAAACAAGTAGTTTTTTATGAAAAATATGTCAATTCAACCATTATAGTTTACTCATTTTATTGGAATTCTATGGGTTCTTGAATTCCATCTCACAAGAACTTATTGTTGGTGCGTTTTCTTATAAGGCCCATTTTAGACCCCAAATTTCCTCTAATGCCCATTGAGCTTCCCCAACTCACATGAGAGCTCTCTTGGATGTTCTATTTCGACCTAAAATGTAAGATATGTCATGTGTCAGACTTCAGATCTGATTTGTGTCATAGGTTTCATAGCATCTTCGTCATTGTTGTCATAAATCTAGGGAATCTAGTCTAAGTGTCTCACTAGCTCCAAAATGACTCTTCCTCTCCCATGTAAGTTACATTTCCTCCAAAATTTGACCTATGATGCATATGGAAAAGTTTATTATCCTTCTAACTCATCCAAGAACCTTTAGTCTTCCCATGGATTCGAAATTGCAAGAGGAGGATGCCATGTGGTCCAAATTTCTAGCTTCTGTAAGCCCCATAGTCTCCATGTGTTTCCATGGTCCATTGCCACTTAAATTTTCTCTTGTATTTATTTAATAAGCTATATTATTAAATGTTTATCCCATTCTAATGTCTAAACATCATTTATTAGCTCCCTTATTAAAATTCCAAATGTATCCATCCAACCTAGGGAACTAGTAGGATTGATGGAATTGTCCTGCAATGCAATTATTGGAATGGGGACATTACAGGATGGTCAAGTCATAAGAAACAAAGCCAGAATAGTATGTAAGGTATATGATGAAATAGAAGGTATTGAATTTGAAGAAAATTTTGCACTTATGGAAAGACTTGAATCCATTAGAATGTTTTTAGCATTTGCTCGCTATAAAAACTTCAAAGTATACCAAAAGGATGTAAAATATTTGTTCCTTAATGGAGAAATTGATGAATATTTCCATGTTGAACAACCTTAAGGTTTCTAGTGATTAGAAAACAAGGATTATGCTTGCAAACAAAAAAATGCACTTTATGGCCTCAAACAATACCCAAATGCTTGGTTCTCAAGACTGGACAAATACTTGAAACTGCAAGGTTATACAAGAGGCGCCACTGATGTTATACCAAAATCCTGTCACCATAATGTGATAAGACCTTTGACATACCTACTTGCCCTGAAATCCTAGCTTCTGGAGTGAAAACTAAATAGTTTCTTATCAGTCTATCATACAAATTCCTAGCACCGCTCATGCCCCTTTATCCAAGAGCGGTACCCCTGTTCTCACCACTTTTCATCAGTTGTCTCGAGCTTGTTACATCACCTACGACCCTTAAAGCCTTTGATGGATGAGGATTCCAACCCCACGGGCTCATATCAGCCCTTGTGGTCGAGATGGGGGGAAAACCATTTCCATCCAAGTAGAAGTGGTAGATTCCCCTCTATATTATAACCTCCTTTTAGAACAGAATTGGTTCTATGACATGAATGTTGTTGCTTCAACAGTATTTAAAACGGTCCAATTCCCGCATCTTAGGAGAATTGTTACCATTGACCAGCTTGATTTCTATACACCAGATGTTACTACCTCCATGACTAATAACATCCCCATGTTAGGTTAGTCCCCTCCTCCTTGCCAGTCGATTGAGGTAGGTATGCTGAAGGATTCATCCCTTAAGGGGATTTTTCCCTCTACTCCTACTATAACAGATACCGTGATAGTCCATATGATCGCCTCATTTGATATTGAGACCCCGGGCACAAATGTTGTTGAGTCCACCTCGTTGAGTCCACACGAAGCTATGCATGACACCATTCAAACTTGCTTCGATGATCACACTAATGACATCCATTTAGTGGCTTCGGATCGTTACCATTTACCGTACTGGTTAGAACTTTCTCTTCTGGTTCTAGACTATCTCTCTGAGACTTTTCCTTCCAACGAGTCCATTATCAAGATCATGAACACAGATGAGCCCATTTGGGAGGATCACCATCATAGATCCATGTTCCTCCCCAATACCAGTTCGGGAAACCATGATTTTGCATCCTTGTTTCCTACTGATATTGTCAACGTTCCGCAAAGTCCTATATTGTTGCAAGATACAAATTCTGAAGGAAACCTTGGCAACATGACTTTGATGAACCCAATTGACATATCAGCCAAGCCTGATGTTATTGAGTACATTCACATTGGGAAAAACTACTCCACATATGAATCTGAAGCATATAAGGCACTTTTTAAGGAATTCCATGACGTTTTTTCCTAGTCCTATGAAGAGATGCCTGGGATCAACCCTTCCATTGTGGTCCACGAGATTAAAACTTATCCCATGGCTAAACCTGTCAGGAAATAACTTAGGCAAGTCCATCCTAGGAAGGCCGAAGCTATTAAAGCTAAGATTGAGAAACTTTTGAAAGCTAGGATTATTTATCCTGTACCTCTCACGGAATGGGTATCGAATGTTGTCCCTGTTAATAAAAAGCAGGGAACCATTAGAGTTTGTATCGAATTTAGGGATCTAAATAAAGCTTGTCCCAAAGACAACTTTCCTACCCCAGACATCTATTAGATTATCGACAACTGTGGTGGAAGTGTCATCTTTTCATTCATGGATGAATTTTCCAGTTATAATCAGATTGAGATATTTCCTGTCGATCAGTATAAGACGACATTCATTTGCCCATGGGGAACCTTTGCATATAAGAAGTTACCTTTTGGTTTGAAAAATGCTGGCACCACGTTCCAGCGTGTGATGTCCTATGTGTTTCATGACATTAAACCTATTGTTGAACCGTACCTTGACAACGTCCCTGCTCATTCATAGAGACGGGAGGACCACCCTAATGATCTTAGAGCCATATTCCTGAGATGTCATCATTATAATATACAGCTCAATCCACATAAGTTTTATTTTTGCGTTGAGACGAGATGTCTACTTGGCTTTGTGGTATCCAAATATGGCATCTAGATTGATCCTTTGAATATTTCCACCATCACTAATCTACCAACCCCAGCTACCATCCTTGAACTCCAAAGTTTGCAGGGGAAGGAAAACTTTCTCCGTCGTTTCGTGTGCAATTTCGCTGAGAAAACGCACGGTTATATGCATCTCCTCAAGAAGAACATTCCATTATTCTAGGATGACCAGGCCTAGTGCACCTTTGATAGTCTTAAGCATACTCTGACTCATTCACCTGTGATACACCCCCCAGACTATTCAAAGGATTTTCTCTTGTATATTGTCACCTCTGCCACTACCATCGCCATCGTTTTAGTGCAGGACAATCTCCATGATCAAGAGCATGTGGTTTATTACGCTAGTAAGAATCTTATTGATTCTAAAACTCCTTATTCACATGTGGAGAAGCTAGCTTTGGCCACAGTCATTGCTATGCAAACATTTTGTCACTATATTTTGCTTCGCACTACCGCCGTATTGGTAGACCAAAAACTGATGTACTACATTTTGACTCGTCAGGTACTTGGGGGAAAGTACACCCATTGGATTGTCATCCTTTAGGAGTTCAATATCAATTTTGCCAAGGATACATCAAAGAAATCCTTGGTTTTTGCCGAGCTTATATGTGACCTTCCCTGTGCTACTATGGAATCTGAGCCCAGTGATTCATTTCCAGATGAATTCCTGTTCCTAATTAGCACTACTGATCCTTGGTATGGAGATTTGCTGATTTATCTCCAGACCGAGCGTTTTCAGCTGCATATATCTCATGATGATCATCATTGCATCTGGCACCACGCAAAGTATTATCTTATCTTGCATGATACCTTGTATAGACGTGGTATTGATTCCATTCTTCGGTGATGCCTCACTCATGAGGAGGCTGAACACGTGCTGAATGATTGCCACTCTGAAGCATGTGGAGGTCATTTATTTGGGATGGCTACAGCCCAAAAAATCCTTCGTGCTATCTATTTCTGGCCTTTTGTCTTCAAAGACTGTCACAAGTCTGTTCAGAAATGCCCACCATGTCAACATTTTTATCCCAAAAAGTGCACCCATCCTGCTCCGCTTCACCTCGTCATTGCCATTGGCCCTTTTTCCAAATGGGGGATTGAATTCTTGCATTGTAAGCCTACCTCAGCTGGGGGGCATGGTTACATCATCGTAACTATGGATTATTCTACAAAATGGGCTGAGGCCATGCCTACATATGTAGAAGATGGTAATATTTCTGCTCTCTTCTTGTTCAATCATATCATAGCTAAATTTGGAGTTCCGTAGTCCATCGTCACTGATCACGGATCAAATTTCTGTAACCATGTGATGGAGGAATTGAGTGCCAAGCTAGGCTTTCACCATGGAAAATCTACGCCGTATTATCCACAAGATAATGATTAGGTAGAGGCCATTAAATTTTTTTTGAAAAATATGCTTCGTCGGATGGTTGGAGATCATAAATCGAATTGGAATCTCATTCTTTTTTCCGCTCTTTGGGCTTATCGAAATTCCATGAAAACAACTACTAGTTTCACACCATTCCATATTGTCTATGGGCTTGAAGTTGTCTTGCCTATCCAATGTTAGATTCCATCTTTACAACTTGCCGTCGAACTTCTCCTGGACACTTCCATAGAAGAAGCGAGATTCTTGTACTTGAATAACCTTGATGAGACTCATGGAGATGTTGCCTTGGCTAATGAGGCACATAAGAAATGCGTCAAGGTGCAGTATGATAAATCCATCCAACCTCATGTTTTCAACGAGGGTGACCTAGTTTTGACTTATGACCAGAGATATGACAATCTAGGAAAGGGTATGTTCGAGTCTATGTGGTATGGACCTTTCGTTATTTCCAAGGTGTTAGAGAAAGGAGCCTATGGGTTGGTAGATTATGATGGGATCCCATTGGGGAAACCTCGCAATGGGTTGTACCTAAAAAGGTACTATGCCTAGGTCTTTTTGGATGGTATCTTATATATATGTATATTGATTGACTTTCAGTGTGTTTTAGTATTTTCAAGATGGTTTTGAGTTTTGGTGTCTGCATCTGTTTATGCCATGTTTTCGTCATGCAGATGGATTTCTACGGATTTACTGATGGTACTTTCCGCCATACCTTGAATCTAGCCTCGGCTGCTTGGGTTCTCTATTCTAAAGCTGAATATTTGGTCAGTTCAGGAGCGGTTTGCTTAGGTCTCGCTACTAATAACATCACCGAGTATGAAGCAGTCATCGGTCTTTTGACTGAAGCTGCCTCCCAGGATGTCCGTGATCTAGTAGTTTTGATGGACTCTCAGCTTGTGGTTTGTCATTTAAACCATGTCTACACCATTAGGAACCCAGTGCTCCTCTGCCTCTTTTGGAGGGTACATTTGTTAGAAAGATCATTTGGAACCATTACATATAGGCACATCCCTAGGGAACATAATGTAGTTATTGATTCATTGGCTAATTACATCCTAGATTGGCACATTGCCCATTCATGACGTTAATCAAACATGGTACATTGTAAATAAACATTTAAAGACACATAGAACTCATAGAAAATGCATTCATCGATTTGAAACGTATAAACATCATGTAAAAGTCTGTATATATATATATATATATATATATATATACAAAAATTTTACAAAAAATAGGTCCCAAGAACTCATCTGAAGCACATAGGATTTCAGGAAAAATCATCATACAAATTCCTGAATCTATCAGCTTTCAGTATATATGTCTCATCCACTAGTGGTGCTCATGATAACACATCACTGCTCAAGCCACCCTATGTAGTATCCTGTTGAATCTACCTGGTACTCCCGCCGTAGATCTCTGATATATAGTTGGGAGGTCATCTATGTCAGAATATGGGATGTCCAGATTCAACCTCTTGAGGTTCTCCTCCAGCTCCCCAATGATATCATCACCTTATGTCATGAAGCGAGATCTGGCTCGCCTGTCTAATGGAGATGCTCCTCTAGGCCTCGCTGCTCCAACATCTGCATGAAGACAAACAGGTCTCGTCACTTATCATAAAAATATAAAACATAAAAAACATAAAAACACTTTCCATCCTTAGGGTTTCTTGTTTCTTACCAATGTCTCCCCACTGCCCCCTAGGCGGGAGTGGTAGGTCAGGATCACCTGTAAAATCTGTGCCTGCATAGGCATAGTTCTCAACCATGAGCATCTGATCCCGCAGCCATCTAAAGAATGCATCACCAAACTTCACTCTGCCCCTACCCACTCCCGTGTGAGCCATGATCTGGACCCATCTCAGCATGCAGGGGTCCCGTGCTATCAGAATCCAAAAATTCACATGGGGCCTCATCTGGGGGACCCACTCGAAGATGAAACAAGCTAAGATGGAACCAAAGCTGAATTGCTTCAGCTCTCCCTGCTGACATTTAGTCAGCTGATATTGGAAGATTGGAAGCAATGCTTCCGCTTAGTTGAATACCGTAGGTGCCATTTCCTCTAGGGCATATAGCATATGTGCCCTGTAAGCCTGATGTACACCCTGGCTCCTTGCCACCCTCTACATGGTGAACAGAACAATTCATGGAGCCCTGTCTGTCATTGCCTTGATGGGGATTTTCTTCCTCAATGTACCTGTACCTAGTACGCAGTGTTGATCTATAAGCTCTCTGGTGGTAATGTCCCCACCACGGGAACCTGTCAGTGAGATAGGGGCACCCCATCTCGATAGACTAGTCAAAAAGTAGATATCTTCTACCTCCACTATAAGTATATGTGCCCCCACCTCGAAATACTATTGTTCTGGATTTCACATTTTCAGTATGTGTTCTAGTAGTCTCTCGCGGGACACCATGCTTGGTGTCCAGAATAAATTTAGAAGTCTGTAGTTCTGGAGTGCGACAATAAAAAATGGATCCCTTTCAGCAGCGACATCCTCATCATCATCAGTTCTTTCCTTCCATATCACCATATTTTGGAATCCTAGACCTGCCAAAACAACAATGGTATACATCAATATCATCCTTGAATTACCATAAATAAAAATAATGAGTTAATTTTGTATATATCATTGGTTAAAATTCTCCATGGCCGGCACTGCCTGTGCCCCATTGGAGATAGGCGGTGGCACCACCTGTTCACCTTGATTTTGGCGTGGATCTCAGGAGGTACCACCTATCCTGCAAGGGGTAGCCACGGTGCCCACAAATAGGATTTTAGGTCTTTCCAAATAGGCCTAAAACCCCATCAAATCCCAAAATAAAAGCAATGAAATGAAATAAGAAGGTCTTAGCTCTTACCTGCAACTGACGAGGCTAAAAATGGACGGTGGAAACTCCTGGTATCAGTTGTGGAAGATTCGGTTAAAAAAATGCTCCAAGTGCTCTCTGCTAGAGGTAAATAGTGAAATGTTTGATTTTTTACTATTTACTTGCCTTATATAGACATTTTTTGGGTTTGAATTAGTATAGTTTTGATATTTCATCATGTTCTGATCAAAATCTATTTGTCGTAATCCCATAATGTTGATTTTGGATGCATTTAACACTTGTTTATGAGTCGTCTGCAGGTTGACTTTAGTGAAAGATTTGGACAGTTTGTTTATGAATTTTTCATACTTTCACAAAATAGAAAAGGTTGTTGAGCATTTATTATGACACTTTGTCACGGTCATTAAAATCTAGTATCAAATTTCCGATTCCAGTTCATGTTTCTTTCCAGGCTCGTAAAATACAACGTTGTGTAAAGAAACGCCATGGAGTCTTCTTTTCACATCTTATTTTAGACTCCTTAAACATGAAAAGATATTTGAGTCCATTTCCAAATCTTTCTAGGCTCGTAAAAAGTGACATTATGTAAAGAAACCTCATGGAGTTCTCTTTAAACCCTTTTTAGGCTCCCTAAATACGAAAATATTGTCGAGCGATCTTGTCTTCTTCATGATCGTTAAAGTATTTGAAGAGTCATCTATCCAATGGTAAGTTATCTCTTTCTCAGTTCAGACAGTACTATTTATGAGAAAGGAACACTCCAGCCAATCATGACTAGAAGAGTTCTCTAAGGTATGATTTTATACTTTTTGGGGCCTTAGAGACTAAACAATACAAAAAAGGACCCCCACGGAGTTTTCTTCTGTATTCGTTCAGACTCTCTAAACATGAACGATAACGAGTTTTCTTTCAGTGGACTTGTTAAAAACTAAACATTGAGAGACCCGTTTTGGGAATGAACCCATCCTCTCTCAGGTTCATAACACATATGAGACTGGACTTGTCTTTTGACAAGCTATATTGAGCGCTTGTTACCCTCTTTAAACTCGTAAAACCGAAAAGAGGCACTCATCTATCATGATGGGGAAAATGGGAAAGGGAATAATTTTGAAAATAATGGTAGTTGTTTGTCATTACCTTTGAACATGGCACTTGTCTGCACAATCATGTCAGTCAATTGGGTATTCAGCTGATCTCCATGACGATCCACTTTCATGAGTCATGCCAATCCTTTGAGTTAGTCATATGGTTACTATGTTCACATCATTATAGAACTATGTTTCAAGTTTAGTATCATCGATGCGAGACTCATCATGGCCCTCCTTCGATGAGACTATTCCTGTCGACGTTAGCTCATCATCCAGGAAAAAGTCTTAGAAACAATATTTAGTACCTTGAGATCTGTATGCCTTAATGACAGATTCTCTCGCTCTTGACATAGGTTCACATCATTGACCTTTGATCGATAGAATCGGTTGGGTGTTCGACATCAGGACATCTATTTGCACCCTGTAGATTGTACTAGAGTACCTTGGGAATCATTGACATTAATGGTGATCTCCCTCGCACTTGTTAACGGTTCACATCATTGGCCGGTAATCAAGTGGTTTCTACCATGTTCGACTTCAGATCATTGTAATCACATGGATAGAATCGTACTTTGTGGAAGATGAGACAAAGACCCTGGGCATTTGTTTAAAAGCACTCATTGTTTTTTCCTCAGGTTGCGATGGAGTTTTGTATATCTAGCATGGATCCACATTTCTATGGTCGTGGATATGCTCAAATTTGCATCTGTATGACATAGATCTACGTTGTAAGTCTGGTAGCTATGTCCAAGTTTGAGTCCTCTATCACATGGATCTATGTTGTATTCTAGTCGCCATGCTTGTTTATTCCACTCATGTATCTACCTTGTATTGGTCTGCAGCTATGAGTTTGGTCACTTGTGTCTATGAGTCAACATACTGATGTACTACAGATGCCTACTTGATTGCATGCTCCGATCGAGCCAACATTTTCGTCTCCTGGAAAAGACTTGTTCTCAAAGCTCTTGTTTATCGTATCACTCTAAGACTCATGCTTTAGGGGGCATCTTGTTATACCAAAATCCTGTCACCATAATGTGATAAGACCTTTGACATACCTACTTGCCATGAAATCCCAGCTTCTGGAGTGAAAACTAAATGGTTTCTTATCAGTCTATCATACAAATTCCTAGCACTGCTCATGCCCCTTTATCTAGGAGCGGTACCCCTGTTTGCACCAATTTTCATCGGTTGTCCACAAGCGGTGCCACCTATCACCCTTGGTCCATAGGCGGTTATTACTAGAACCGCTCTGTCATAGAAGGAAAAGCACGGTACCCTGGGTAAAAAGGGAAAAAGAGAAGCTTCTCGAGAATTCTAAATGATAATTCTCGAGATATCTCTTATCCCTACTAATGTGGGTTAGTTGAGCTCGAGATCCCTCATCTTAGGATCTTATAGGCCACCTCATCCACTCATTTCTCAACCATCTCTATCCATCTAGCCCTATATATTTGAGCTCATAGTCATGGTTGAGGGGGGAACATTGTAGGTATTGTTATGCTGTTGGACTGATTCTTGGCCCAAGATCATTTGGAGAGATCTTAGAGAGATAAAGTTGGAGCTTTTGGGGATGAAGAGTTGGTTTCATGGAGATGCATGTCGACACCAAGGCTTGGTTGTAAACTTCTTCATATTTCTAATGCAAGCTGATTTTATGTCCCATATATATTGTTGATGTTTTATTTCATATATATATTGCTAGATTCCTTAGTCACTAGCATATATTAGTAGATTATATTCTGGTTTCTTTGATCTATTTCATGTTGAACCCTTTTGCAGGTACACAGGTGAACTATCAAAGCCTTGCATTTCAGATATCAACAATGTCTAGGGAGAGTTATAAACCTCTATGATCTATTTCTTCTGGATTTGAACCATTCAAACCAGCGCAACACCTTGTTGTCCGCAGGAGACAAAATATTCCGAGTGACAACTGAAAAAAATATATACATTAAATTTGAATACATAAACATGATTATTGTTGTTGTCTATGTAGATGATATCATCTTTGGAAGTGATCTACAGGTTATCAGTGTAAAGTTTGCTACATAAATGAAGAAGGAATTTGAAATGTCAATGTTGGGTGAACTCACATTCTTCCTTGGTTTACAAGTCTCTCAAAAATAAAAAAAGGATCTTCATCTCTCAAACCAAATATATCAAAGCCATGTTGAAAATGTTTAAAATGGAAGACTCAAAACTAGTCACTACTCATGTTACTCCTATGGTCACGAGCTACAAATTAGAATGACGAATCTTCGGGTGTATATCATACTATGTATAGGTTAATGATTTGTAGCCTTATATATGTAAAAAATGAAATACCATATGTTATGCATTCTATAGAATTAGTCACCATATTCCAATCAGTCCATATAGAAACACATGTGGTAGCAGTAAAAAGAATCTTTAGATATCTAGAAGGAACTGTGGAGTGTGGTTATGGTATCCAAAAGGAAATGAATTCATTGAAAGCATATATTGATGCAGATTGGGAAGGAAGTATTGATGATAGAATGAGAACCAGTGGAGCATCATTTTACTTAGAAAATTGTTTGGTATCATGGCTAATCAAAAAGTAGTCCTCCATTTCACTTTCAACAACAGAAGCTGAGTATATAGATGATGCATCATGTTGTACTCAAGTCTTCTAGATGAAACAAACATTAGAATATCTACTTGTAAAATATGACGACCCAATTGTGATACAATTTGACAAAACGAGTGCCGTCAAGATATCCAAAAATCAAGTTATGCACACCAAAACCAAACATATTCCATTAAAATATCACTTCTTAAAAGAAAAAGTATCACAAAAGGTTGTCAAATTGGAATACGTCAATAGTAAGGAACAAATTGCAGACATATTTACTAAACCACTGACTCGAGAATTTTTTTCCTATCTCAAACATAAGATTGGGGTTTCCCCTCTTTCATAGGAGAAAACTGAAATTGCACCCTGTCACAAAAGGTGGACATAGTCATCAGGGGGAGTTATAAGACCATTTGTAATTAATATCAAAGGGGGAGAAAAATAAATATGTTTTGTCATCAATGACAAAGAGGGAGAATGTTGGGTGTGATTGTCATTGATGCCAAATAAAGTTCATTAATAAAAACGGAAAAAGAAAACAAGTCGAACATGTTGACTATTGGTGTAGACTTAAATTGTATTTTATTTGAAGTTGAAGTTGTCGAACAGTGTTGTTTGAATTTGACCTCTTGTCAAATAATTTCCAATCAAAGTCGAATTTTTCAACCATTACCAGTTGGAGTCGAATTTCTCGACCATTTTTTGTTGAAGTCAACCACTTGTCGACTAGTGCTAATTGGAGTTGAAGTTGTCTACCATTGTTGGTCAAAGTCAACCACTTGTAGAATAGTGCTGATCGGAGTAAAATATGTCGACCATTCTCAGTCAAGTCAAAATCAGAGTCAACAGTCTCAGAACCAAAGTCACGAATAAGCGTCAGAGTTAGAGTTTGACATTGAATTAGCAAATCAGAAGTCCACTAATTGCAGTTCGACATCAGAATTGATAAATTTCAGAATTACAGAGTTCAGTTCATCGAAATTAACAAATTCAAAGTCAAAGTCAATGTCAAAGTGGTGGAGTCAGAAACACTAGAATACACAGTATATTTTTATAGTTCACTATCGACATCAGAATCGGTAGTTTACTTTTGACATCAGAATCAGTCAGTCGGATTTAGAATTGACATGTTGTAAATAAAAAGATACAAATGGTCGGAAATTAACTAGTCTAAATCGATATTATGAAGTCAAATATTTCATAATCTTACTCTTAAAGCTTGCAAGTTTAAAAAGACAACGTAATTATAAATTAGCTTTATTTTTAAAAAGACATAATGAAGAGTTGTGGCTAATAGGAAAAGAGGAATGATTTAATGTATATAAACAAACATTTAGCCATTCAAATAAGGTGTCAATGTACACACAACCTTGCAAATATAGAGTGTACAGAAAACAAAATACACATAATCATTCAAGGGAGGTTGGGTGGCGCAAGGGCAGGAAACAAAATCCTTTAGGAAGTTGTAGCTTCCTTCCAGTCATAGCTAGTAAAACACGGTGTCGATGCATCCTTCAATTGTAGATGAAAAAATGGGGAGTTGGTGCATCCTTCAGTGATAGTTGAAATTCTTGGGTTTTGTTGCATCCAACAAGTTGGTGCTTGCAAAATATTTGTAAATATAATTTTGCATTAATAGAAAGTGTTTGTTGTTTTTCCCAATGGGTTTCCACGATAAAGTACTGTGTTCTATTTCTATTGTTGATTTTAATTTTTAAAGTGGTAAAAATTATAGTAAGATAGATCAATATTTATTCACCCCCCTCTCAATATGCTTGATATTCCAACAATCACTTGCTCAGGAAATCCAATCTCAAAAAGAAACGTTCTTAAGAAGTCCCAATTAACCTTATCGTAAACCTTCACTAAATACATTTTCAACACAATAGAGGTAATATTTTTTATTTTGACTAAATGTAGGCATTCTTGTGTAGTCCAAATACCATCAAGAATCTTCCTATTAGCTAAGAAGTCAGATTTCTCTTTTGAAACTACCTCTGATAGCTTTGATTTAAGTATCCACTATAACTTTAGTCACCATCTTATAAACCATGTTGCATAGAGAAATAGGTCTGAAATCTGAAAAAAAAGTATCCGTATTATCCTTTTTAGGAACAAGGGTTATGAAAGTAGAATTTAGAGACCCTGTCATAAAAAACTCCTTCCTGGAAAACTCCACAACTTCCAATAGATCCTTATCCATGATGTCAAAAAAGCCGAGAATAGCTCAACCATCCAGCCATCTGGACTAGAGATTTTGTCTTTGGAAAATATAAATAACACCTTTTGTATTTCATCAATAGAGATTTCTTTTCCTACCTCAAGTCCTTCTTCCCTAGAGAAAAAAGTAAGAAAGTGTTCTAGGAGTTTCAATTGGTTACCGATAAGATCCTTTCTATGATCTTTAAAAAGGGTTTTGAAGTGAGTTTCCACAACTTTTTTTATATTTTCTTGAGATTTTATAATGTCCCCATCTTCTTTCTTGGTTTCCCAAATTGTATTTTATTTCCTATGGTAAAAATGCAAATATATGAAAAAATGAGTCTTCTTATCACCGACCTCGATCTAGAATGCTATACTTTTGAGTCTCCTTTTCTCTTATTCTTTCTTTAGAATACCATCCTTTCTACTTGTCAGCTCCAACATTTTGACTTTATCTTATGCTGAGAAACAACTTGTCAAGTTATCTAAAATAAGCTTTATAATTTCACTTTCTATTGACTGTAAAGTAAAATTTTCTTCAATAGATTACCTTTTTATCCAAGAAGAAACTTAACTAATTAATTTGACTTAGTGAGTATTTAACTAATGAAGATAATTTATCTTAACTTAACTTTAGCTATTTTAATTTACATACCATATAGCTAAGAGTTAATCATACATTGGCTACTTAGTTATCCACGCGTTGACTAGGATTTATTGATGCATTAGATTTACTAGTTATTTAATGATTTAATAGGGAATTTGATTTAATTTCATGTACATGAGTTCGAATTCTGCCTCATGGCATCCTTTTCCAAGGCTAAGTGTTGGTGAAACCCACCAACAAAGCCTCATCAACAAGGGTTCTCACTTTGTCGATGCCCAACCAATGCAATCTCTTTGAGCACCGGCCCTGACAGGTTTTACCCTGCCCAGAAACATCTACGGAGCAGATGAGGTCTCATTTGAGATGTTCAAGGGAGAGCTATCAAAACTGAGTTTTAGGCAGCAGAGAAGGAGGATATGGGGATTTGACGAGGAGACACCATGACTGCTAGATCCAGAGATTTGTAGTTGACTTTAAACCATTTCCACAACTTGCAGAGTGTATTTAGAACTTATGCAATCATTATAGATTTATTTCCATGGCATCATATAGTTGTCACATTATCGCTAACATCACGGCATCATTCATGAAACATATGAACTCATAGTGCAATAGAAAACATCATATTTAAAACAGATTTCATCAATATAATAGAAAGAGACTAAATCATAGCAACATCATAGCAAAACAGGTAGCAACATCGTAATAGATTAGATCGCAGCAGTGATAACATACAAGATTTGTGAAACAATTGTCATATGATATTAATCTTACACAATGGATCCAAATTACACAATCCTTCTCCAAAACTGGAGACTGCATACATCAAAAAAGACTGAGATAAGTTGCAGATGCATAGGGAATTCGTCAAAAACTAGATCTCGCTAGACCTTATACCACAATTATCCCCTTATGCGATTCTCCTATGATGATAATGATCCTCTTCTCTCTCTTTTATTCTTGGTACCATCTGTTGCGCAAAACTAGATCTATAAATAATCTTGCACCATTACATTGCATGTACACTTATAACTAACTTATAACTCCTAATGACCTATTGCAACAAAACTTGTTCAAATAACATAAAAAATATTCAAAGCTGTGATTCTTCCACCCATTGTGCTAATCTGGCCTTGCACGGTAATGTGCAAGGTTGTGTAGCTGTCGTGATGCTATGAAACTCACTTACCAAAACCCTACCAACAGGCCCCCAACACAGTCTTATGGCTTGTCCCCAAGCCACATCAATTTTAAAGGGTATGCGCCTACGTCCACACCTTGAAATATTCAAATTGTTGTGCAATCTCACAAACATGAAGCTGGACTTTGTTGACAGTACTCTGACAATTAGTCAAAGCCTATTTCAATGGGTGCTCTTCTCTGGCCTTGTTGTCAACCATTTTTCAATGCTCTTGTACTACTTGTAGCATGGTGATTGCTTTAACAACCAACTGTCCACCAATTTTTTGAAATTCAAAAATCTGAGTGTGGTGCTTTTGTTGGCGTTCCTATGCATGGGAGGCTCTTTGTTGTAAATCCTTCAGTTCCTCGACCCATGTGATTTGTACCATCAGTGCCATGGCCCTCAGTGATGTCTTCAAGTTCGTCAATTGACCTTTGGCTTCTTGCACTTACACAGTCAGCTGATCAAGCTTCTCGTCTTGGACAATGCTCTGCCAAAACTATGTTGTCACTTCCATAATGGTTTTGGCCTCTTGCTCCATACTTTCGAACTGAGTGGTGATGTATTCAATGGAGGCTTTCCTTTCCACAACCTGTTTTGATGGTGTTGTAGGTTGTACCAGGGCATTGAGCATCAGGTTGGTATCCTAAAGCTAAACAATATTTTTCCCCAATCACTTGGCCTTTTCGACTGGGGTGAGCACGATCGTGTTCTAAAAAATGTGTTGGAAAGCTTCAAAAATAGCTTGCTCAACTTCACCATACTGGGCACATAGCTGTACCTATTTAACAATCAGGCGCTCTTGCGCCTTTTTCAGTTCAATAATATCTTCAGTAACCTTTTGCCGCAACTTAGCATGCATCATCTTCAAAGAGTCAATCTCTCCAATTCTTTCTTCTTCCAGCTGCACCTGAACCTGATGCATCTCTTCTGCCTATTTCTGTAGCTTCTCTGTTGTGCTCTGTGACTGGATGTAGCCCTCAGTCAATTATTTTTGTTGTCCCTCCAATTCCAGGGTATCAATGTGGTGCAACTCCACTAAAGCCATAGCAGACAACTTGTTCAGATCCAAATCCACACTTTGAATCGGGTGAAGTAGCTGGTGAACTTCCTCATTTGCCGAATCGATCGCAGTCAAGGGAACATGCACATTCCTAACCAGGGGCATAGTGTTGATTGACGAGATGTCCTGCATCATGGGTCGCACATATGCCTGTCTAGAAACAATATCAACAATTGAATCTAATTGAGTTCTTACCACACCAAATTCTTCATAGTTGGACTCACGGATTTCCTTTGTCACAGCCTCAGATGAGTTAGTAGCCGCTTTGATAAGCTGCTACAGTTGGTCCTCCAACCTAGACTTGGTACCACTGCCCACCTAATATTCATGGTGCCATTTGGTGTGAGTCTCCTCTTGCATGCATTGTGTTGCATCCTCAGGGTCTGTTAATGACTCATTGTCAGAGTCGTGAGTGCTCAAATCCTTCTAGGAAGGCTCTTCTGGGGCATCTAGTGGATTCTCTTTAGACATTTCCTCTTGACTCACCGGGTTTCACCACTTCATCGACCACTCTTGGACAATGGCATCCAATTATTTTTTCATGACTTTGTAAGGAAAATGTATCCATTTCTGGTTGGGGCCCCATCACACCTGAATGTAGATAGAGTGGGGCCCGATGGAAAACCAAAGGATCCACTGATATTTGGCCCCGGCATAAGGAGATATGTAGGGAATGGCAACGGCTATGGTTTGCAATGCTTCCCAATAAAACCAAAAGTGAATGGAACAGTCCACCTATCAACTAGGCACTTCAACTTACCATAATTTTTGATATCGTGCACCTCAGTGCACCTTTGCCGCATCAACTGCCATCGGATGATAGTCTTTTGGTTCCATCCAGGAAACTACCACAATAAGGATCAACAACTAACTATATGAAAATGACCACGCAGCCTAAGCAGCAAGAGCATCTTCTGGCAACTGATTTAGCAAAAACAAAGACCAAGTCATTTGTAGCCCCTCACCACACTTGTGGGCACAAGCGACGACACTTGAATCACATTGGACTGGTCGGTTTCCTCGAAGGACCTTGCTCACGACAATCCTTGTGCCAATGCACACCACCTGTGACTGAATACTGTCAATGCGATAAGCAAAACCATCACGTTGTAAGCCAAAGCACTCCTTCAGCTGCGTGGCAATATTTTTATCTGTATCCCTCCCATGGATATACTACGTTGGATCTTCCTCAGCCTTCGATAAGCCTGTGATGCTTGCGATCAAATCTACTGTAATAGGGATCGGTGTGTTCAACCAAAGCGTCCCTCCATGAAAACAAGCCAACAGTTGCTTCATGCATGCATGGGCTTCTTTCAATCACCCAAAACAAGGCATATTGATGAGCTCCAACAATCCAGATTGATCTAACCCACTTGCCCAAGGTTGAGGAATCCGCCGAATTGGGGAATCGGGCCCCATCAAGGTTGACTCATAGGGCTCATCCCTGACATCTTTGAGTAGTAGAAATTCATGGTCTTCAAATTTCAACCTGATAAATGCAGGGATGATGTCGATCGAGCACTTCATCTCCTTTGGTAGCGGCGACAATTTTGATGGATACTTTTGATTCTTTGATGGCTGCCTTAGCTTCGCTCCCGGATGCATAGGAGAGACATATCCAAAAATTTCATTAACAAAGACACATCGAGGTGCCATGGACTCAATAGGTCCCGAACTTGATGGTCCAGTCTATGTAGTTCCTTCTCCTTTCACTCTCGTTGATGTGCGATTTTGCCTCTTTTGCGGTGGAGTGGGACTGGGCCTTTGAGCCTGCCGCTTTTGTTTAGGAATGGATGATGAACTGACTGGCATGCTCATAATTTAGTCTCCAATAGCCATGGGCCGAATAGGGGACTCATACTTACTTGAAATCTCAATGGCATCGAGGTCTCTTAGAATGCCTCACACCTCAAACCTTAAAATTCACTCAATAGCTCTAACCTGCAACACTACAACTCATTGAATAGCTTAGACCACACTGCACAATGCTCACTCTGCTATGCACTCTGCTCGCTCAACTGAACAATGCCATCCTTATGCATCCTGTGCGCTTTTTATAGCCACATCCAACTCAAAACTCATCATTTCCAAATCTATGATCACCATTATTACTAAATCTGGTCTTAATGACACCAAATCCATCGACAATCCTACTTCTCTCATAATCAAATTAATCATTAATGTGGGTCTCTTCAACAGGTGTCACTGGCCAATTGTTTTAACTACCTATATTTATTACTTGATTTGACTCACCCACAGCCCTACAATTGTCGCAAGTGGTTGATCAGTCCTCGCTAAGAAATTTTAACCTTGTGCAGCCTCTTCGCTAGGGCTTGCCTTGCTGCTCGAAACTAAAATATTAATCATTTTTGTTTTTTACAACACCTTAAGTAGTGCGCATCCCCGGACCCGACCTATAGGTCTTCAGGAGACTCCCATTGACAAGAGTCGTTAATACTACACCATCTAATTGCTGTAGTTGAACTGCATTGCCAGAAGTAATAGAATGAACAAGACACAGACCTAACTAGTGCATTTGTAACTTACCGGGATGCTTGATAAACTTATTGTCATATAAAAACACCAAATCTCGTTTCGCAAATAGTTTTTTCTTAATGTGGTGATCATGCCACAGCTTTTGTCGATCCTTTGCAACTTGTTGGTTGAAGCCAACAATAAAGTGGTCTTCTTCAAGTTGGATCACCTACGCAATTAGTTCTTCTAATGCTTCTACATAATCGATACACATCACTATGACAATGTGCAGACTAGGAACAATATACTCCATGGGCATAACTGTCTCTTTCCCATAGACCAGCTTAAATGGTGTCTGGCTGGTTAGCTATTTACAAGTAGTGCGATAGGTCCATAGCACCGCTAGAATTTTTAGGTCCCAGTCATCACGGTTAGTGTTACATACCTTAGTCAATGTTGTTTCCAATATTTTGTTGAATGCTTCGACAGTCCCATTCGCTTGTGGATGGTATGGTGTACTCCTCTTATGTTGCACCTGCAACTCCTCATTTAGCACTTTCACAGTTTGGTTGACGAAGTGACTACCCTGGTCACTCATCAAGATCCTAGGACACCCAAACCGTGTCACAATGTTTTCAAAGATGAACTTCACTGTCGTCACAGCAGTGCAATCCACTACTGGTGTAGCTTCCTCCAACATAGTGAGATAGTTGATTGTAGTAATGATGTCTCGCGTACCAGTCCTCTTCCCTAGTGGATTAATAGGACCCACAAAATGCATAGCCCATTTATCAAATGGTTGCAGAGTCACCTGTGGTACCAGTGGCATCTCATCCCACCGCGATGGTTTTTGGACACACTGGCAGACATCATAGCTCCTCGCATAGTCTGCGAAATTTTTATGCAATGAAGGCCACCATTGTCCAAAGTGCAACACCTTTCGTGCAGTAGCCCAACCTCCATAGTGGCTTCCCACAATTCCTGCCTGTGCTTCTTCAAGAATGGGACCCTGATCATTTGGTAAAATACACCATCACAAGATTTCATCCGGTCCAATCTTATATAACTATCCAACAATTAATTAAAAATTAGAAGCCTTTACGACCAGCTGATTCTTTTGGCTAGTCGACATGTCCTCCAGGGCGACACCAATGGCCAAAAACTGAATAATTGGTGCATAGTGATCATCTGCGATGTCAACATGAAATAGTTGCACATCTTGCAATCCATCATCAATATTGGTCAGTTCTTCACCTTTCTCGATGCGAGACAAATGATCTGAGCCAACATTCAATCATCCTGCCTTCACATCTATTTCAAAATCAAACTCTTGGAAGAGTAACAGCCATCACCAGATCTCCCCCCCAACACAGGATTATTGACCAAGTATTGCAAAGTAGAATGATCAGTGAACATCTTGAAATTTCTGCCTAATAAGTAGTGCTGGAAATTCTACAATGTATAAACCATCACCAAGACTTCCCTTTTCGTTGTTGTATAATTTCATTCAGCAAATGACAATTTCCTACTCACATATGCAATTCAGTCATCTAGGTCGCCCTCACTTGGTTGCGCAAGAATGACCCCCAATGTGATAGAAGAAGCGTCGACATGCATGTGGAACTCCTTATTCCAATCAGGAAAGAACAGTATAGAATAGAGGCCATCTTGGCCTTCAAAGTGTCAAAGCTTTCTTGACAGTCCAGAATCCATTCATAAGCCGCATCCTTCTTTAGTATTTTCTTTATGGGGGCGGTAATCACAACATATCCTTTGATAAACTTGTGATAGTATCCAGTATGTCCCAGTGTGGCCCGAAGCATCTTGACATTCATCAGTGGTGGTAAAATGAGGATCAGCATGATCTTCGTTGGATCGACCAATAGACCTTCTTTGCAGACTATGTGCCCCAGTAGGATGCCAAATGGTGGACAAAAAATACACTTTTTATAGTTTAGGGCGATCTAATGCTGGCGACACCTTTCCAGCATAAGTCGCAAGTTGTCCAGATGGTCCCTAATTAGTCCATAGATAGTCTAGTCATCGATATACACCTGCAAGAAATTTTGAATAAAATATTTAAATACAACGAAAACTACACAAGAGAATACAGGTGGTGCATTCTTTAGCCCAAACAACATGACTGTATATTGAAAACAGCCCCACTCAGTGACAAACGTAGTCTTATGGTGATCCTCCTTCACAATTTCGATCTGGTGGTATCCAGAAAATCCATCCGAGAAAGAATACATCTCCTTGCCTCCTATGCCTTCAAGAAATTCATCTGTAAAAGGGGTCCGGAATGGATCATGGATGCAGGCATCATTCAGCTTTCTTAGATCGACGCAAATGCATATTTCTCTTGTCTTTTTATCCTGGACCACCATAGGACTTATCCACTTGGATTCTTATACAGGCTCGATGATCCCAACATCAAACATCTGATCAATCTCAGCCTTCACATCGTCCTTGTATCATGGATTCAGTCGATACGGCCTTTGTCGCATCGATTTGGCATCTGATTTCAACATGATTTTAATCTCCCTCGTGTCTCCTGAAATTCCCTTCATCCCTAAAAACCATGTCTGAAAAAGGTCCTGAAATTCATGTAGCAGGTCTGTGATCTTGGACATAGTCTCCTCGTCATAGTAGTCTCCAACATTGGCAAATTTTGGGTTCTCTGCCAACCCAATGTTGAATTTTCAGATCCTCAATAGCTAAATCATCAAGTCCATTGGTATTTTGAGGGCTGGGATATCTCGGCTTCCTTTGGACTCTTGAATATTAACATTCTACAACTCATCGCCATCTTCAGGTTCACCAGACAAGTTGTAGCAGGCCATCATGGATTGGATGGTACAATGTGCATGTGGATCAACGGGATAGGCGATAGGGGTGACCTTGAGTACGACATCACATATGATTTGTAAATCATTGCATACCTCTGGGTTGATGTCCTGAAAACTAATCATCTACACAAAACAAACATACAACTCCTTCCATGTGGTGATGGTCCTGCACAACTCTACCGCCACATACCAGGGTCTTATCATTTCGTCCAGAGTGTGAACGAAAGCATGGACCCATTCATCTTTGGGTTGCAATGCCCATAATGTCTAACACTCGATTAAATGACTGGTGGGGTCGTTTCGTCCATCATATCACCCATCGTGATAGACCTCTGAATCGCCGAAACATACCATCATCAATATGTAGCACTATTTCCAGTCATGGATCATCTGTTTGTGTGTCTCCCACCATCAAGTCGGAGTAGCCTTCAGTGCTACATCGAGAGCCAGTATCCTTTGTGGTTCAAAAACTTTCTCTTCAAATTCCTGAAAAAACTATGACAATCATGGCAGTCCTTCATAAATGAGCAACGTAACAGTCTCATTTGCAACATTCCAAAGAGACTGTGTAATCAACCCACATTTCCTGAATGATACTTCATGCAACCTATTCTACCAATTTTCCAGAGCATCCTTAGAGTCATAGGACGCGGAAATTGCACTGCGCCAGCCAAGTTCACCATCAATGACAAGATGGATATAGTCTTCAGAGATGTTATAAGCATGATCCCAACTTCTCCTAACTTCGACCTTTACAGGTTCAATATATCGACGTCCCTCCTGATGCTCCATAGGAGCAATAACCATGATATCCTGGTTTCCAAATGTCATAACTTTTTTTTGAAGTTGATAACTACCATGCTATCATTATCCCATCCAATCCCTAGTAGTGCGGGATAGGAACCACCTTCTTCTATTATTTCTATCACATCAAAGTCAGCATGTGTTTTCATACCTTTAATGTCGACAACCAAATTTGCAATGTGACCAATGGGCTGAACCTTCGCCTAATTCGCTATTCGCAATTGAACTGGAAACCATCCCAATGTTGGATTTCCCATCAATTGCTAGGTTTTCTTGGTCATAATGTTTAATTCTGATCCAAGATCCAAAATGATTGAGTCAACCTCATAATCTCTGATATGGATATTCATCCTTATCTCCTTGCATGTCTTCCTTTTTTGCAAAGAATTCACAGCAGAATCCTTCGCTACCTTATCCGGGTGGTACAATAATGTCTCAAGCTCGACAAGGGCATCAGAGTCCCTTTCCAGTGAAATATAAATCTAAAAGAATTGCCTCGATGGTCCTGCCTCTACAGATGGATCAAAAGCAAAAGCCATATCAATAATTGGTAACTTACCTGGATTTCTCCCGATTGCATTCTTTGCACTAAATAAGGTGTATTTCTCTGTTGCAATATCAAATGCGATCTTTTTCTTTCCAGTGAGATGAACCTGTAGCTACGGTCCATCGTCTCTAGTTATCGCACCATCACGAGTGACAATCCCAACGTCGATATCCTTCATTCGTAGCTCAGCCTGAATTGTGGCAACTGTCGGTCCTTGATTCAAGTTCAATGGCAAGTTCTGATTTAATGGTTGATTCATTAGTTGGTTCTGAGTTTGAGGTGGGTTCTGAGTCTGAGTCTGTGGTGGGACCTGGTTCTGCATTATCGGTTGGTTCTGTACTTGGAACGCAGGATGATTCTGATTCTATACATTTTGTAACTAATAAATATTTCCATCTTGCCATTTTCTAATCAACTGAGGGTAGCTTTCAACATTATGATCTCTAGTCGCACAATATGTACACTGCGCATGCAGGAACTCCCTCCGATAATTACCAAATACCACACAAGTGTACCACTGTATTGATTCATGACCTCATCCTCCTCCTCAACCAAATCCTCCTCCTCAATCTCTGAACCCTCTATGAAATCCTCCTCGGACTCCTCCTTGTTGAAACTGCGGTTGGGCAATCTGTTGCTATGGTGGTTTGGGTTATTGTTGGACATAGTACATGGCTTGAACATATTGTGGCTGATTCTACTATAGTCTCGGTGCTTGGTTATACTATGGTTGTGCTACCATTTGCGGTGGAGGCACAAACTGCGAATGCGATATAAATTGTTCCTGTGGTTGTGTGGGGACGAACTGCAATAGAGGTAATGGTGTATATGGAATTTGTGTTGCTAGTTGTACTACTTGTGGTTGTGCTTGCACTATCTAGGATTCCTCACCTTTCACAAAGTACAAATCATATGTTCTTTCCTAGAGCAAATCATAAGCTTGATAATTTTTATCATCATGTCCGACTGACTGACAAAATGTACAGTACAATTTTTTTGCCTTGGTGACCATCTTTTGCATGTAATCATAGTTCTCATGTCGATTCCCATAGACCTGACATATGCGACACCATGGTACATCAACACAGCTAAACGGATTCAAGGCTCTTGATAGCAAATCATCTGAAACGTCAGATAGGTGTCATTTGTATGTCTGTCTGCATGGCAACAGGTGCACCAAATATCATCATGATATTCCTTGGTCTTTTTGATATCTAGTAGTTGGAGCTTCAAATTGGCCAACTGTGCTTGAATCTGGTTCATTCCAACCACAAATTCTCCTACTGGCGATGCCTCCAATTTCATTGCAGTCTCCAGAGCCTAGCTCTGCTTTGCAATATTTTGCTGCATTAATGGTTTTCGGATATGTGGGACAAGCATGACGATGAACTGTTCCTTGTGCTGAACATTGCTCATCTGAAAATTTACTCGAGCCATCAATGTTTTAAGCCGCTGATCAAAGTCCCATATCATTTCATTGGGGAACTGTTTGATCTCTTTCAATTCAGTAATATACTGAGCCTCAGACTTCGACTTCTTGAATTCTTCAAATAATCCTGTTCGGATCTCATCCAATGTCTTTGCAGTACCTCCCTAAGGAATCTGTGTGAATTTCATGAACCATTCCAGCTCACGGCCCCTCAAAGTAGTGGCCACCTGACATTTCTTGACATCATCATCGACAGTTTGTCAGACGGTCTAGATCGCCTCACATAAGAATCATTACTGCTTTGGATCATTAGCACCATTTCCATTGAATCTCGACAACTTCATTTTTTTGCTAGGCATTTTGGGCCTTCTTCCTCCTGCTGGTGCTCTATTACTAGACTGTTGCTGAGATATCAGGCAAGTCGACATAGAATGCACGTTTCTTCCTTGTGGTGGAGTAGTGCATGGAGGTGTAGACATGTTACTGCTAGGGTTCGATCTTGTCATCCTTTTGAGCGTAGCCTGGGCCTGGTTGTCCTCGTCGTCACAGAAAGGTCGCTTCGTCCCATGTGGTTGTTCTTCACGGCATTGCACTTCGATCACAGTAGGACCTTCTCCCATCCTCTACCTCTTCTCTTGAAACCTTGCTCCTCCCCTCATATAACCACTTGTTTCCTCGATGACCTTCACATTCTCACTAGAAATCATGCCCATCTACCCCTTACCTTCTTGTGCATCTCCCCCCTTCCGTCACGATGCCTACATCCCATGCATATTAGAGTTCCACTACTCTTGGTCCATCTTTAGACTACCTTTTTCACAGACTAGTTGCTTAATTGATAGTTGCGGTGACAACAAGAATCTTCCTCTAGGTCCACTAAAGAAATCCCTTTCCGCTTCACTAAAATATTTATTGGTGTCGACTGCAAACTTGGTGATGTATCCTTCTAAGATACTATCCAACTACACTTCAACTACTCATGATGCCTTACTATTGGTTTCTTGTAACTCTTGGATCAACTATGGGGTCCAGGATGTCGGCTCTCCTCCTTGAAAATTTTTCTTCAACTTAGTGAAATTTTCCATCCATTCCTGCAAGAGGATAGGAAATTCACAAAAGAACCATTCGTGAGGATTGTCGTAGATATACTTGTCTAGCCAGTGGCCCATTGACAACTTTGGATTCTGATTTTCATCTTCAACAAACTGCCACAACTTTAGATCAAACCGCCCTTCAATATTCGGTTGAGTCAGATGCCAAAACATATCCTCCTATTAATAGCAACTCAAGTCCCAGCAACAGAACCATTTGTTGGTGAAACCCACAAACAAAGCCTCGTTCACAGGGCTTCTCACTCTGTTGATTCCCAACTAGCGCAATCTCCTTGAGCACCAACCCAGACATTTTTTATCCTTCCCAGCAACGTCTACAGAGCAGACGAGGTCTTACCTGAGATGTTCAAGGGAGAGCTTTCGGAACCGAGTTTTCGGTAGTGGGGGAGGAGGATATGGGAATCCGATGAGAAGACACCATAACTGCTAGATCTAGAGCCTTGCAGTCAACTTTAAACCATTTCCACAACTTGCGGAGTGTATTAAGAACTTATGCAGCCATTATAGATTCATTTCCATAGCATCATATAGTTGTCACATTATCACTAATATCGTGGAATTGTTCATAAAACATATAAACTCATAGTGCAACATAGAACAACAGATTTAAAACAGATCACATCAATATAATAGAAAGAGATTGAATCACAATGACATCATAGCAAAACAGGTCGCAACATCATAACAGATTAGATCACAGCAGTGATAACAGAAAATATTTGTGCAACAATTGTGATATCATATTAATCTTCCACAACGAATCCAAATTACACAATTCTTTTCCAAAACTGGAGACTACATACATCAGGAAAGACCCAGATAAATTGCAGATACATAGGGAATTCGTCAAAAACTAGATCGCACTAAACCTTATGCCACAATTATCCTCTGATGTGATTCTCCTATGATGATCATGATCCTCTTCTCTCTCTCCTATTCTTGGTACCATCTACTTGCAAAACTAGATCTATAAATAGGCTTGCGCCATTACATTGAGGGTCCACTTTTAACTAACTTATAATCGCTAATGACCTATTACAACAAAAATTGGTGAAATAACATAAAAATATTCAAAGTGGTTATTCTTCTTCCCATTGCGTTAATCTGGCCTTGTGCGGTACCATGTGAGGTTGCGCAACTGCTGCGATGCTACGCAACTCACTTACCAAAACCCTTGCGAACACTAAGATATCAACACCTTACACTAGTTAGCCTTAGGTTATTTGTTAGGTCATATTAATTTGTTTCTTCTTTACGACAACTAGAGGATTCTTAGACATCCCCGCCTAGGATTAACCTTTAAACACAGTATGTGTCACTTATAAACTTAAGTGTTATCTTAGTGGTCATCACAGTTCATTTCAGTTTCATTGTTAAGTGCATGTAGCACTAAGATGCAACCCATCATCACTCATGGCTATCTAGCCATTCAACCTCTCCCCCTAGTGGGATCCATGTCATTTTCTTCTCAGTCGAATCAATCCTTGAGTCTCCTAAAACATCTAAGAAATTTATATTCATACTTATAGAGTTTTAAGTACAAAAACTATCTTTGAGTTTCTTAAAATGAAGGCATACACAATTATTGTTACAATTATAGAAGAACAAATATGAGATATTAAATAAATATACCAAATATAATAAAAGTAAAAATATTATATATACATAAAAAAAACAAATTTAAATAACTTTTATGATATCCCAAGAGTGATTAGACATAGTTACCAATCCTCCATCTCAATATTAAAAAAAAATCCTTATAATAAAAACCATTATTGGTCATGTAATGATATATGATTTTATCATTTTTTGTCTTTACAATATATATAATTTTATCATTATTGATCCCTTTAAAAGACTTTAAAAAAATAGTAATAAATTATTTCATTAAATTGTTTTTTTAATATACTATAATATAATATAATATTAATATATCATTATTTTTAAAATTAAAAATAATAATATAAACATATTTTAGCTTTTAGTTGATCAAATATTTTAAGAAATGAAATCAGTAATAGTGAAACTTTTCCTTAATTTTTATATCTTACAATAAGAGAAATTTGAAATGAATCTAACTTACTAATTTTAAAATTTAGAAGTTAGCGATTAGCAAGGTATGCTAGATGACAGTTGTATTAACCATTGCATGTGCACGAGACGTGCAGATTGTTCCATTGTTCAGTTTTGTTGACAACATCTGAGTGTAAAAGTTACAATGTTCGAGTTATTTTTCAATGCATTTTGTTGGGAATCAGGTGCTGTATTGTCATACCCATAAACCATGTTTTATGTTTTTGTTATTTTCAATTCATTTTGTTGGGAATCAAGTGCTGCAGCGTCATACTCCTAAACCAGAGCCAGAGAACCAGAGAGGAAAGCCTTTATATATATATAACGGTTTTCTTCTCTGGTTTGCATTGTATATGTATATGCAGTGTAAACCAGAAAACCAAAGAGGAGAACCTTTGTATATATATGTATATGTATATGCAATGTAAGTAAAATAGTTAATCAATATCAATTATTTAGTTTTGTGAAGATATTTAGCAGTTAAACAAAGGCTAAAATATGTAATTTATATTCATTATTCATACCAATTATTAGACTTAAAATAATGACAAAACAAATACTATTTAATAAAAAAAATGATATGAAAATACAAAAACAAATTGTTATCAGGTTATTTAAATCTTAATCAATATGCATTTAAGCATGATAACATACAACCACCATGAAATGAATCTTGCTGTACACTTGTTACACTTAGTTTAATCTTGTTGATCTGCTCAAACATCCTAAATTTGAACACTTGTTACACTTAATTTAATCTGGTTGATGAGTTCTACCAAGTCTAAAATCTGACATCATATCTAAAATAATAATAAAAAAGGTTATTTAAATCTTAATCAATATGTATTTAAGCATAATAACATACCACCACCATAAAATGAATCCTATGTACACTGGTTACACTTATTTTAATCTTGTTGATCCCCTCAAACATCCAAAATTTAAACACTTGTTATACTTAGTTAATCTTGTTTTCCGTTCTACCAAGTCTAAAATCTGACATAATCTTTAAGATAATTAAAAAAAAAATGTAAGAGAACTTTTACACAGAATAATCATAATAACATTTTCTCTGCCCTCCATTTGCTGTTTTCTTCTTGCTTTGTGGGCAGCGTATCTGGCAACGATTTTCGATTGAGTTGTTTAAGAACATACAAGTCTTGTGTTTGGGGTGCTGAAATTAGGTTTCAGAGGTGCCAGTTAGTGATCAAACAGTTGTCAATTCTGCAAGCTTCGTGAGAAATATTTAAAAATATTTGAACCGGGTTTTTCCTAACCCTTTCTATGTAGCTCTCAAAGAAAAGAGTGTTTTCAATTCTGCAATCCACTCTCAGATTCGTGAGAAATATTTAAGAATATTTGAACCTGGTTTTACTTTTGCCTAACCCTTGCTATGTAGCTCTCAAAGAAACGAGTAGACTGCGCATATTCTGCGTAGAATCTGAGAATGTTCACACACAATAAATGTATTACAGATTCTGAGAATGTTCACACATAAATTTATTACAGAATCTGAGAATATATGTTCACACGTCGTACATATGGTGCAGAGGAATAGAGTACTTACACATAGAAATCCAAGAGAAATAGTTGAACCCATGGAATATAATATCATACGGAGAAATCCCAGAGTAACACATGTTCTTCCTCCTCGGAAATTAATGGCTGTTCATCATCGAGTGTGGTTGCAGGCGTGGTGGGGAGATCAATTTCTATATTCATAAACCAATTAGCATTGTCAATAATAAGTCGATCTTCATGCTCATTGATTATTTGCTGGGCATCTGATTGATGGAGCCTTCCAGCATCCGGATTCAATCCCAATTCATCAGATATTATAAAACCAGCTCGTTCTGCTGTTGGATTGAAACTCACAGCAACCGATGAAGATTCAACCATTGAATTATGTTGGACCCTTTCGTCGATAGTATCAACTGAGTTTCTGATCCCTTGAAACGATCGACTGAATATTAAACTAATTTCTGCTGCTGCTGCTGCTGCTACTTTAATGTCTTTGGGCGAAGACGTAAGAGGGCGAGGCAGGTATTGAAGCAAGTCAGGAAAATTGATAAGAGCAGAATGGCCCCTCAAAGCGAAAGCTGCGACATCGTGTGCACAGGCTGCCATTTCTGGAGTGGAAAAGGAGCCGAGCCAGATCCTGGATTTCTTTCTGGGTTCCCTAATTTCGGAGACCCAACTTCCCCAGCTTCGCTTTCTTACACCTATGTACGATGGATGCCTTCTAGCTGAACCTTTGATGATCTTCTTCTGCGTAGCCTTCTTAGTAGAATCTGCTACCTGCGACATGGTATGATCCCTAGGCTACAAAAAGGAATGATTGAATAACTGCAAGACGTTATCACAATATAAGCATTTTTCGCTGCGGAGTCGTCCTTTCAACCTAATTTTTTAGGGTTTCGACTTACAAACTTTCGGCATCGACACAAAATAAGTAAAAGAGCTCCACCCAGTTGAGTCGCAGACGATCTCCTTTCCTGCCACGTCTTGATCTTGAAATTGCTGCATTTGCAGTCTGCAGCTTGTCACTGGATACAAACTATGAAGATGGAAAGTTTCTGAATACAATTTGTAAGGATGAAAACAACTGCAAAACGCTATTCCTTTATAAGGGTTTTCGCTGCGGGGTCGTCTTCTCAACATATTTTTTTGGTTGTCTACTTGAAATGCTTTTTCACAGACACAAAATAAGTAAAATACACAAAATAAGTAAAATACCAGTAAATTCAGTCAATAATTTTAAGCTATTTGTGAATCCGTGTAAATCAGTCATTTTAATCTATTTATTCTATTTTACGCTGTCCAAGTTGATTAAATTTCATGTTATTATTAAAATTAAAATATATATATATATATTATACTAAATTACTGCTTATTTATTCATCAATGTTGTATAATGTTTTTGAGAAAGGGTTATGCTTTTTCAAATTTTTGCATTTAAAATAGATAGTCTTTAAATAAATTTGATTGTTTAAATATTTGTAAAAATTTTTATTAAAAATATTAAGGGAAATTTTATTTTTTTAATAATTGATAAATTAAAAACTAAATTAAATTTATATTAATAATTTTAAATAATTTTATTCAAAGAAATAAATTATACTATGATGTTGATGATGATGATGGTTAATGAGATTAACTTTAATCTAAATTTTATTTCTATGCTAAAAAATTTAGAAAGTAGGGTGCGTAGGTGGTCATAGTTTTCACATCTTAGAAGGATAGGGGAGTTTGTATTGTAACAAAGATTTTTTTTTTAAAAGGTGTTATCTAATGTGGGTGTACTTAGGACACTCTAAGAGAAAGTGGCTTTCATAGTCAACATAGAGATACTTTTGAACTTCTAGATTAAGGTTATGTTGCAGCTGCAACATTTTTCCAAAATTCAAAAAACAAGTTTGGGACCCTCCTTTAATTCATTTTGCTCAGCTTTCTGGTTTTGCTTGATGTTTGCACAAAGATTACTATGATGCCAGTGATGTTTTACTGTTTGAATTGCTTTTTCCTTACCATCGGAAGTGTTTTAGATTATTGAGTCGGGAGTGCAGTGAATTGGACGCCCGCCATTTCAGAAAAGAACAGGACATCAAGACCGATTCAAAGGTTTTTGGTCTCCGATGCGCTTTATTTGGTGGCGGTTGTTTTAAGATCCCGTCAGAACATTTGGCTCTACGCCTTCCGCGGTTGCGGAGGAGGTATTGCGAAGCTTCCCGAGGGTTGTTTTATCATTTTCCAATCCCGCCGTTTTGACTCGCAAGTCCTTAGTTTTTTCTAGCTTTCGCCGTTGCGGCCTTGGAAGGCACTATCTTTCCGATGTAGTTTGATTTTGTTTTCCGCTTGAACGATTTTTTTTCGTTTTCACTGAAGTCATGATTAATTTTTCTCCAATTTTTACTGGGCTGCGGACCTTGTTTCCTTTTGGGTTTCCACCGTTGCGGCTCTCCAACCATCTATTGATCCGAGGCCTTAGTCGGGCGGGCTCTGATGTAAAGTTTATTTGTTTCTCCTGCCGACGCCATTGCAGGTCTCCTGGCTGTTTCATCATCCACTGTTGCGGAGGCGATACTGACAGTATCACCGATCCCGTAGCCGTTCTGCCTCCCGATGATCTTATTTTCCCGCCGATTATGGTTGACCACGGCGTATATATTGGGGTCGGGGTTTTATTATTTTATTGTTGTCTTTTTCCCGTGCTTTCGTTATTGCTCGAGTAGACCAATGCTTTTGTTGTCGGTACCTTCACGCCTAGGTGGCTCCGCCATGGAGGTTTACGGTTTTTTCTCGACCAGTCGTGCATCACAGTGCCAGGTAGGCCCTTATGCCCATTTTACCTTTCCGTTCGAATGGTCAAACTGAGTTTTGTTGCCCTTGGTGAGTTCATTCCCTCTGCGGTTAGTGATTACCTAGGTTTCATTTTCAGCGTGTATATATAATCTAGGTAAATGGTCTATCAGCCTAGTGGGGGGGTGTTTGTGGTTTTGCGTGATGATTTCTTTCACGGCCGTTATGGGTTTGCAGCTCGCACTCGACTGCTGGGGAAACCGGTGCAGACGGTCGTTACGATGTCCGCACCAGTATCCTCCAGTCTGCGTGTGGCCATCCGGGGAGAGTGTTTCATGTTTTTCTTCCAAGATGCCGAGGTTTGGTTCCATAGAATGAGATTGGTAACTTGAATATGAACACCGGACCAGTTTAGGTTCAGAATGCACTTTCTATGTGGAGTTTGATGCGAGTGTTTTTTGCAAGAAGCAGCTCCCTCTTGTGTTTTATCTAAGCTTACAGTGAGTCAAATGCACTATCACATGCAGTATCCTTCACTTGGGATTAGGCACTATATTTTCCATGGAGCAATTTAGTTCATAGCGCTAAGAGAGGGTTTTGAGATTGTTTTCTACTCAGCGAGAGGAGAGGCCCTATTCTTCGTTTTAGAAAAGCCATAATATTTTAAGTTGATTCTGCAAATAATGACCATGAGTTGTTTTTAGCCTGTTGGGTAGATTGTTTTTATGCAAAAACTTTTGGTTTGAGCATTGTTTGTTTTACTTTCATAGCGGCAATCATGTTTAGCCTAGATGAGGTAAAATGCTCATACATTTTGTCTCCATTTTGAATGTTATCAAGGAATGGCCCAACAGAACCTAAAATCAATTTTTGTATATGACAGGGAAATTCTTCAAAATCCAAGATGTCCAAATGGTAGAAGAAGAAGGCTCCTGTAGTAGAGGAGGAACCCGAAGTTGAAATTGTTACCAGAGTTGAGTACACCTACGAGGACACTAAATCCATAGTGGGTGTGGAACCTGAATATAAATGGGGGCAAGTTTACAGACTAATAACACACAAGGAGGTACCTGACACCAGTTTTGAGGAGGAAACCATCTATGCCAATATAGAGAGATCTACATTGATGAGAGTTGCTACCAGACCTGAGCTTTTTCCATGCTCAGAGCTGGTGATTGGGTGGATTCTTCCCAAGGTAGATGTAACCACCATGATTTTAGCAAATGTTGATAAATAGGGTTATGCAGATTATAGCCCTGGGTATGTATCACTGGCCTACCACTTACCAAAAGCACAAGTGTACTTGATTGAAGACTGGCTGAAGGAAATTAAGATGGACCTAGTCAAGACACTGAAGAGAATGCTGGTGCCTGGCAAGAACTTTTGAACTAGGCCAACCAGGGAATATGATACTGCCACTCTAAGAACCCCATACAGGTTCATTGCCCTGATGCTGAACAGGATTTTCGGGAGGGCCCATGGTAAAAGCTTCAAGTTAGAGTGGGTGCCTATCATTTTCTATGTTGCAACACAGGGGATAGTGTTCAACTGGGAAAACATTGTGTCCAACAACCTCTCAGCCTGCATTGCATCAGCATTAGGAGGGGTGTCCCAGAAGAGATCAGAGTTCTATATGAGCTCTATACTGATTGATTGCATACTATGCAACCAACCCTTCCCCAATCTAAGGTGTATCTGGGATCGAGAGAGAGTGACCAGTATACGCAGCTTACAAGCCACTTGGGTACACAAGTACCACAGTCATTATAGAGAAGTGTGTGAGCACTTCATCATGCCACTATATACATTGATCTTCTTAAAAGAGTGTAATTGTATGTCGGAGGAATCATTGCAGGTGATCGAAGAATAAGCAGACTACTCTTAACTGAGGATGGATTGTATTTCAGAATGTATGGATGCTCTAGAGCACCCTCACTACTGCCAAAATATGCCATTGACTATGTAGTCCACAAAGAGGTAGTTAGGCAAGTATTTTTAGATGGCATAGGTAGCTTTTTGTTTGAACATAAGAAAGCAGCTTATCCTCCCTTACCATTTAGGTTGGGAAGCTATAATTTCACAAGAGTGAAGAAAGCTGATGAATTTGTGGAGGAATTGGGGAAATTCCATTTTGGGGAAATAAATTTCCACGGGAATGATTCCCAGAATAAAGTGGCAGAGCACTGCAAGGAAGCAAATGTAAATTTTGAACACACAAGCCACTGGGATAGAGAGGAATCCATTTTCCACAGTGCACAAAATATAATGGCCTTAAGAAGAAGGTTTAAAAAGAAAATCACCACCAAAGGCAGGAAAGGACAGGATGAGCAAGAAATGACATAGGAGGAATAAGCTAGAAAAAGGGATGAAAATGCTAGGAGGCTAGCACAAGAAGCCGAAAGCTGGCTCAAAGGTGAGGAGGAAGAAAAGAGGAGAGCTGAACAAGAAGCAGCTAGAAAGGCAGAAGAAGCTACCCGGAGTGAAGAGGAGGAAAAGAAAAGAAGGATGGATGAGGAACTGAAGAAGCAGGAAGTAGAAAGGCTAAAACTGACAGGGGCAGTGACAGAGAAATCAGCTTCAAATCCTATAGACAGTCAGGCTCTGGACTTGGGTAATCGTGATATTCAAGATCCTGAGGCAACTACTGGCAGCACAACAGTACAGGCTATGGTCCCTACCCTAAGACTAATCCCTTTCGAGTAGAAGAAAGGAGAGGAGGTGTCGAATTTCAACACTATATTTTATCATAAGGAAAGGAAAAGAATAGTGAAGAGGACCGAGAGAAAGGTCGAGACTGGGGGGAAGTCAGGTAAAATGATAAATGATAAAACTGTAGTATATGGGACAGACAAAGACCCCAGATTCACCATCAGATCTGGGGCTGCATTGATCCATGCTTCTGAGCACAATGTAGATCGAATAATGACTGATCTTGAATAGTCAAATAAGCCTACTACCCAGCTAAAAGATACCCTAAGAAGAGAGAGAGAGAGAGGAAAATAATAGATTGAAAAGAAAGTTTCAAGACATACAACATGAAATAAAGTCTTCAAAAGCTGAGCTCTAGTTCCTCCAAGTAGAGAAGAGATGTTTGGAGGCTTCCCAAGGAAGTTTGCAGGAATTGCAGCAGGAATGTCAAGGGTTGAGGTTAGAAAAGGAGCAACTGCTAGGTAAGATAGGGGAGTTGGAGCTACAGAAAGTTACTTTGGAGGAATCTGAAAGGAAATCTCAGGGGTAGAATGCAGAGCTTAAAAAATAGATTGCCTCATTAACAACAACTCTAGAAGAGGCCACAGTCTTCAACCTTTCAAGGAGCAAGTTCTGGCACAGAGGAGCAAGATACACCAGCTGCTCGTAGCCATAGAGGAAGAAAGGTGCAAGATCTTGCAAATAGACAATCGGCTACAAGAGATTTTGGAAACCTCTTCATATTTTGTAGCCAGATCGCAGGACATGTTATAAGTCCTGACAGGAAGGATGGCGAGATTGGAAGTGAATGAAGAAACCCCTGCAGATCTACCATCAAAAGATCAACAAGCCCTAAGGAAAGACTATGATTTACTGAAATTTTCCATAAACACAACCGAAGAATTCAAGAAGGCTGTCAAGAATACAAAGGGGGCTTGTGTAGAGTTCTTCAGGAGACTTTTGATTATGTATAATCGTTTCCAAGTTGAAGTTAAGCAAAGAATGGATACCTTTCCAGAGCACAACCTATTTTTGGAGATGTTGCAAAGAAGATATCAAAAGGATGTTCAAGGGATCCAGCACATCAAAGCCATTGACAAGCAGACCCTAAGGAATGAAGTAGCTCATGTCATAGTTAGTGTGCAGTTGCTAGAAGACCAACTTCACCTGAGCTCAGCCATACTAAGAAGTAACAAGGAATCAAGCTGCTAAATTTGAAATAAATATTCATTTCTTAGAACCTTCTGAGTTTGAAAGCATTACCTTAGAGGCTCCAACGTGGAATAAGTTCTTGAATAGTCAAGCGGGGCCCTCCTCATAAGCCTTTTGTTTTTTTATTGTAATATATTGTAAATTCTATAAGCACTTAATGAAAGAAAAGTGTGGGAGGCGAAGAGTTGGGGAAGCCCAAGAGTCATTCGTGGGCAGCCCAACAATTTTATTCTTTTTGTATAAATATAGAAGATTTAGATAAGGGAAGGACTTTTTCCCAGTTAGATTGGTGAAGACTTATTGGAAGAAGAACTTTTTCCTTTTGCAATAGATAATTACAATTTTCCTGTTGGAGAAAGCTTGGTGGAATGTTCAAATGTTATGCTATGGATTTGTTGAAGAGGAACTATTTCATTTTTAGCTTTGTGTCCATCAACTGTGAGATCATTCTAACTCTTTGAACCTATGTTCTTGTATGAATGATCTCTGGTTTATTTTATGGAAATTTCCACTATGAGTAATGAATGTTGTTCATAAACAATTGGCTATCTGGTTGTTCAAATATCTTTAAATGTTCATGTGTTTTGAAATAAGTATCGGCTATCTGTGATTTTTCATAATGCATGCACAAAATACATTACTCATTAATAAATGATAATCTTGCTCCCTAGGGATAGGTTAGGTAGTTAGTTTTAATTTCTTGCTGTGTGTGATTCAGATGCAAGAGAGTCTAAGACGAGAGGTAAGAACCTGCACATCACATTGTGACCACTCCTTGTATTCTTAATCAATCTCCATTTTAGATAGGCACTTGCATGTCATACTTAAAACTAAAACACAAAAATATACACGGTAGACTGGGACGCAACCGGTAAAACCTTTTATTTTTGTTAGTTGACCTACGGTAGCCGGACTACAAACCGGATAGATTCCCTACACCAAACAGTGACGAGCTACTTGGGAATGTTGACTGGGGAGAATCCCTTGCTGTTGTTGCCTGCAAATTTCCAGGCTCCAACAGGTTAATAACTTAAGATTTCCTTATAATATCTTAATTTTCTTTTAACCTCTAATTCTTTATTGCCCCACATTTTATGACATAGATGTGACCTTATATTCAAAGGAAAGAGATCTGAATGCACAACACAAGTACAATGGACACTTACACAAAACACACAACCACATTTTATGTCACCAATAATATTTTCTATTAATTAATAAAAGTTAAATTTACGAAGGTGGATTACAATCAAGAGTCAGAATGTTATGTCTCAATCGGTTTGATTATTTTACAATGTGGCTGCAAATTACATTGGCTAGAAGAACAAGGTGTTGAACATAGTGAGTGCAAAACTGAACAGTACAAAATAGAACAATACCCTTCTCCTGAAATCTTCTCTCTATTTATAACCTCCTTCACTCCCTCAATTTCCCTCTCAATCTTCTTCTAAAATCCTATGCACACTTCCCCTCTTCGGTTATTAGTTATGAGCATATAATGCCTCATCTGCAACCTTCTGGGTGTACCATGCCATTTGACATATCCAAAAACCACCACAAATTCTGCATTAACTCCTCCAACCACTTCTTCGAAGACCTAGATTTTCATTCCTCAACTTGTTTTGGCTAGTCGTTCTCTAGACCTCTTCCAATTGTCATTATCCTTCATCAATCAATTCCTAATCCTCTCCTTCCTTTCTACTTTTCTGCACTTGTTTCGGATCTTGTAGAAACCTTTTCTGTCAGTCAAATCTCTCACCTCCTCTGACCTCCTATGTCTTTGTGTCGGTTGCAAACCTGAACTCCTCTTCAATTTCCTATCAGCCTACTCCAACTTCTTCCACCTCCATTGGATATCATGTCGTCGATCCTCCCAACCTCACGGTCTTTAACTAACCAAGCTTTTGTGGTCTGGTCCTCCATCGACTTCCCCTAGATTTGACCAATCAATCGATCGACCTTCAACTCGACTATCTAGGCCTAAATCCCCTACTCTCACATGGAAGTCATCGAATCTCCTCTAGGCTCCTTGAGTCATCTATCTTTGAGTGGAGATCTTGTGCATCAATTTATCTTTAAACATAAATATTGATAATATTTAAAATGTTATTGATATTTTGCAAAATGATATTATTTGTTTATTTATACTTTCAAAATAAACAAATAATAATATCTTCTAAAATTATATTCATAAATATAAACTTTAATCTTTAAATTATAATTAAAAATTGAAAACTATATCTATGAGAAAACTTTTGAATTAATATCTAATGTCTAAAAAATAATAGTTATATTATATTTAATATCTTTCAATTTTAAACAGTTCGACGATTTGAACAGTTCGACGATTTGAACACTGCGATATAGTTCAGTGATTTGAACATTGCGTTTTGAACTTCGATGATTTGAACTACGATTGGAACACGAAACATTCATTTATGCATTAAACATTCTTTTCTGCGATTTGAAGTGCGATTTGTCATGGGTCCATTTTTCAAGGGTCGATCCCAATTTTTTTCTGTGCGATTTGATGAGTCTCACAGGACGGATTTTATCTATGAATTTGATCTATGTGATTTGTTTTCTTCCACGGGCTGAATTTGATCTCTGTGATTGTTTTCATGAGATGAGTCTTAACTCTAGGATTTGTTTACCTCTGTGAGTTGTTGGGATGGTTTTTAATTCACTCACAAGCTGAGTCTTAGTGCTTGATCCATGTAAGTGATTGCTTACGGAACTATTCACCATAGGATATTGAATTCACTAGGGTTTTGAATGAGGAAGGAACTCTCATGGCTATGTGAGAAACAAGATATTGATTTCGTGATGGTTTTAGGACTGTAAAGCTGATGATTCCACATTGATCTGAACTAGGATTGGATGGCGATATGGAACAGTTATATCAGGTGCAGACATTCCTTATCATTTCCTAATACATATCTACTACTCATATATTTCTTTGTGTTTACAAGTATGAATAATTTACCGCATCTACCAAATATTGTCAAAGGTAGACCTAGCATGGTAACTCTATAGAGTCTTTATGAGTATATAGAGTCATTAGAGAAACATAGAGAAAAAAGAAAACTTAAGCTACAAACAGAGTTAGAAGCCATGTTGGAAAAAAAAATTACAGCTCTTGAAGACAAGATCCAAAAACAAATAGAAAATAAAATAAAACTATTGGAGAATAAAATGGAGACAATGGAGATTAGATTACAGGTAATAGAAAAACAAAGCCAATATACGAACCAAACACCCCAACAAGGAGATGATGATACTATAGAAAGTCTTAAAATGAAGGACATGATTACAAAACTAGAAGAAAAAGTTAATAACAATCTCGCCCTAAATAGTGTGGCAAGTAAATTAGATATCAAACCCATTAAAGAGGAAATGAAAAAAATGATAGAATTAGACCATGAGCGTAACAAAAGGGCCTTGAACCTTATCATCATCGGTTTGAAGGAGGAGGTAGACGATGATACTATAGCCATAGTCCATATAGAAGTGCATAATAGATTACAAATTGAATCAACATGTCTCACAAAAGAAACAAGGTTGGGGAAATTAACTAGAATAAAGGAAGGTTGATCTGGATAAAGGTGAGATCTACTAACCATAGGTATGACATACTTAGTAAAAACTCAAGTCTAAAAAGAACATGAATATTTATAAATGAAGATACCATTCTAGAAGATCAAGCAGAATTAAGAAAGGAGGTTCAAAAAGTAAAATAAGCTAGGAAGGAAGGAAAATGGGCAATAATTAGAAATAGAAAAGCCCTTATTCGAGATAGAAACCAAAAAGATAGTAATAAATAGCAACTCAACATGCTCCAAAGTCTTTCTTGGAACAGTCGGGCCTTTCCATGGAACAAAGGCCCCAAGCTAAGTTGGATCTCGAATGAAGTTGATATTATTTTGTTAGTTGAAACTTGGGAGCATGAAGAATCTAAGGTCCCTAACATAGATGGTTTTGTATTATGGTCAATCTGGGATAAGCGATCCTATCGTAGAGGCATTGTGGGTATATCTTGTTCAATTAGGAATAACATATCCCCTCATGCCAGGCTTTATAAAAATACCCCTCCAACCAATATATTTGGATATAGATTATCGACATTAATAATAAAAAAACCTACATAGAAATATGTTATTTTGTCCCTATTAATCCTAACTTCTATAAGAAAACCAATTTAGATAAAAATAGTCCTTACAATGGCATTAGAGGAAATTTCAACTAAAAATGGGACTCATAAGGAAAATTAATAAAATAATAGTTAAAATAATATTTATTAATTTACGAGGAAGACAAGAAAAAACTACCTTTTTTTCATATTTTCGACATATCTCCCTGTGTGTTTACTCAAATTTCGATCGGGACAGTAATTCCACATCGAACGAGTACCCACTCAGCATACTTTTGACATGCCCCGCTACCCCCAAAACAAGAAATACCTGAAAAAATGTGATGATGACATCATCATCACGTTTTTTCAGGTATTTTTTGTTTTTGGGGTAGCGGGGCCCATCAAAATTATGCCGAGTGGGTACTTGTTGGATTTGGAATTTAATTCTACATCCAATGAGATCTCCCGATCAAAATTTGAGTAAAAACACACGGAGATATGTCGAAAATACGGACAAAAAAAGTAGTTTTTTTAAGATACCTATCCCCAAATTTATATTAAAAGATTGTTTAAGAGGTGCTCCCTTTTTTAATTTTAAATAATTTTTATTGGCTAATACATGATGACATGGAATTTGTATTATTTTTGGAAGGCCCATTTAAAATTGAAATTTCCTTAAATGTTTAGAGAATGATATTTCTAGCCTAAGAAATGAAGGTAATATACTCTTAATGGGTGACTTTAATGCTCGAACTTCAAGCAACCAAGCTATTCTTCTAAGCAATCATTCCAACCTTAATCCTCTTTGGTTATAATAATGCCTTACTCTAGCTGGAAGGTACAAAAGAAGCTCTAAATATCTAGGGGAAAATTTGTTTGGGTCTGAGCTAGTCAAGCTCTGTAGCGCTCAAGATATCTTAATTTGCAACAGTCTAAAGAAGTGGCACAATTCTAGCTAGATGACCTGTATCCATGGGCACATGGTAGACTATTTTATTTTCGATATCCATTTATACAACGAAATAATAAATTTTGACATCTTAAACAACCACAATCCTAACTGAGATCATAGACCTTTAATTGTAACTCTCAATTTTGTCATGCATAGAGATCCCATAGAATATAATCCTCATAGAAAAAAAAACTTTATCTTTTATAGACCTAAAAAGGATCTTTTTCTAAATGATTAAAAATCACTTGCTTCCTTTATCAAGTATAGACAACATAGAAGACATCTATCATAATTTTACTATAACTCTCTCTTATTCTATTAACAAGTTCTCAATTGAAGTTTCAAGTAAAAATGGAAATAGAAAAACCAACCCTTGGTATGAAGATTGTAAAAGTGCGAGGAGAGAAATTAAGGAAGCTCTAGATGAGTCTCTTAAAATTGACAAGATAAAAATATACAAAGCCCTAACTAAAAGGAAAAAATGCAATATATTCATAAAAGACAAGAAAATCTCTTACACCTCTCTAAGGTGGCCCTAAGAAATTTTGGAGGGAGATTCTAACTAGAAAAACTAAACATAATAATAGAATTTCTTTACACGATTGGAATTCCTATATTAAAAAGCTTTATGAATCCCTAAATGTCATAAATAACTTTGAAACCCTACTCACAAAGGAAGAATTTTTCTCTTTAGAAGACATCGATTTTGGGGTTAAGCGTCTCACAAATGGAAAAGCTAAGGACATTGAAGGTTACCAGGAAGATATCTTAAAAATTGGAGGACCTGTCCTCAACCCTCACGTCCACAAGCTATTTAATCAAGCGGTCAAGTAAGGGTTCCCTAAACCATTGACTTAGAGCCTTGTTATCCCTATTTTTTAAAAGTAGGGATACAAATAACCCCTCTAATTATCAGACAATTATGATTAGCTCTCATAATCATAATGGACCACCTCGTTATGCTTAGGATCATTGTGGAGGATTGTCATAATGATAAATCCAATCTCTTATGGTGCTTTGTGGACTTTAGAAAGGATTTGATACGGTACCTAGAAATAACCTCTCGAAAGTATTTGAAGAGATAAATGTTCCTTTCAAGTTGAGAGCTTCCGCAATAAGGTTATGCGAGAATGTCATTACCAAGTTTAAGAGCAACGAGGGGTGGTCAAAATATATTAAGTGTAATATCAGAGTAAAACAAGGTTTCCCCCCTCTCCCATACCCTATTTGGCATTTACATCAATAAGCTATAAGGTTGTTTAGAGGAAGGAGGTTGTGGTGGCACGGTCTTAGCTGGAATAGTCATCATCCTTCTTCTCTATGCTGAGGATATTGTTCTTCTCGCAAGGTGTCCATCTTATCTTGATAAGAAACTAAGACTTCTTAAGGATTTTTTCTCTACCATGGGTATGACTGTTAACATTGACAAAACAAAAGTTATGATTATCAAATCCAAGAAGGACACTTATGCTAACTTTGTGTATGATAATAGCAACTTGGAGGAAGAGTCATCTTATAAATACCTAGGAATTGATATTCATCACAAGCTCAATTGGAACTATAGCATTGAGAAAATGATTAATGGATGGTGGAAAGATTATTTTGGTCTTGAAAATAATTGTAAAGCAATAAACCTTGTGATGTGGGATAAAAAGAAGCTCCTCTTTGAAACTTTAGTCACTCTTACATTATCTTGTATGGCTGTGAGGTTTGGGGTTGTAGCATATCTAGAGAATCCTAGAGAAATATTGAGCAAATCCAGAAGCATTTTATAAAGTATAACCTCAAAATTAAAAGCAATACACCCTACCCCATTCTCCTTATAGAAGTGGGCCTTTCCCCTATCAAGAGCCTAGCTATGACTAAACTCATGTTGTACAAGCACAAAATCAACAACATGGGAGACCATAGACTTCCTAAGATAGCTTTAAATTCCATCCAAAACCACCTAAAGCTCAAGTGAGGTTGGTATAAAGATACCAGGGCCTGGTTAGACCATTGGGAGATCGAGGAAAATGTTGCAGTGAAAAATATTAATAACATTAAAAATATTGTTAATTCTAAGTTTAAAGAGAAAATGTGGTGTGAGAAAGTTTTAGAGGCTAAAATAAAATTAAGATACTATAAGGAGGTCATCAACCCTACTCTAGAAGATCAAAAGTATCTCTCTGTTTTTACAAGTTCAAAGAAAAAAATTAATTTAGCCAAGATAAGAACGAACTCTGATGAGCTCCATAGTGAAATAAGTCATTGGGCAGTTCCTAAAACACCATAGGTGGAAAGGATCTGCCATCTCTATGAGAACATGAACATTGAGGATGAAAATCACTTCCTTTTAAGGTGCCCTGCGTACACCCACATTAGATCTCAGTTTCATAATATTGGTTGCAATAGTGACCTTCCTAGCCTTTTAACATGTCAAAATTATAGTGAACTCGGGACGCTTCTCTCCAAGTTCTTTGAGCATAGAAATTCAATTTTAAAACAAATTAAATAATTCGTTTCTTTAGGTTCGATAGACCAAAGTTTAGTCTCACGGGACGTTAACCACCACCACCATTATATAAATATTTATTGAATAAGGATGTAATATCTATATTATATACATATTTCTTTAATAAGAATAATTTTAGAGATTATATTTATGATAAATTTTGAAATATAAGAAAAACCTAATATTACAAAGTTTTATTTAATTTTATTACTATTATTATTATTATTATTAATTTGATTGATTTAATTTAGACATATATTATTTGTTTTATCTTACTTTTACTAATCAATCATTTCAAGTTATTACTTTAAATAAAATTAAAATAAAAATTCAAAATTTTGTTATCTTTTCTTTTTAGGTAATTCTAGTTTGAAGTCATTTTCTTGAATTTCTTTAGCATTCGTTTCCATGGAAAAAAATTGTAAATAACTTTATTTACATTCAACAAATGGCTCTAAGTCCATTTACAAAAAAAAAAACCCAACCTTATAGCTGGTAGTTACTGTCAATATATTGTTCAATATCGAGCACAAAAAACTCAAGTTTATGTCAACTGGCAATTACAACCATATCAAAATAAAAAATAGTTTCACAACTGCTCATCAATATCATAAAAAAAAATGATATATGTGCCCACCAAATCCAATCATCCAACCATGATATTCCAAAAAAAACTGCTCATCAGTCTAAAAAAAAACTAATATATGTGCCCACCAAAGTCAATCATCCAACCATGATATTCCAAAAAATGAAAAACAACATGCTGTCACCAAAAGCAGCATAACCAGAAGGTCCTAATCTGATCAGTAAAACCCATGTCCCAAAATTCCTCATCAAATTAAAAAATCTGAAAGGTTTCCAGAATTTCATCTCCATGATGTTCCTTGATGGTCCAGTAACCTTCCAAAATCAATCCTCCAGCTTTCGCCAAAGCATCTGCAGTAGAATTTATTTCCTGATAGATATGTTTGCGCAACACATAATCAAAACAATCAGTAATCCTGTCAACTTCCTAAAGAATCATGGCTAACTCTAAATTCATTAATCTGAACTTACCAAATGCCCAGTTAATAACTAACTGAGAATCACCAAAAATATGGATTTTATCCAATGAGTTCCTCCTAGCCAGATAGAGAAGTAGCTTGAGGGCACATAATTCTGCAAAATTATTAGTACCCAATCCTAATCCAGCATTAAAAGAGAAAAAATGTACACCTGATATAAATAGCATACCTCCAGCTCCACAAATTTTCGGTTCCCCTGCCGTAGAACCATAAAAAAAAACCTATGCAAAGGTTTTATCAATAACTTACACAAAGATAGATCTTATAGAAGCCACAGAGCTTTTCTACAGAAGAGCCATCATCATACCCAGACTGAAGCTAGATACCTGTGCTTGTGTCAAAGAAATATCTTCAAAACAAGACAATTTTCTGGCCTTCCAAATGAACCATAAGACAATGATAGGTAAAGGTTTAATATTTGCAACCTCCAAATTTAAACATCAAGTTTTGAAACATTTTGACATAGTTTCTGCACTCCAAATGTTATTGAATTTAAATTTGTCCTCAATAAGTAACAAAACATTTTGAGTAAAAGGGCAGTCCACTCCAATATGAAAATTGGATTCACATTCCATTTTGCATAAGTAACACCTACCAGGTCCTTCTCTACCTTTCTTGATAAGAACATCCCAAGTCAACGCTTTACCAGAAAAGATAAACCAACAAAATATCTTTGTTTTGAGTGGACATTTGAACTTCCATAAAACTCTCCACCACCAGATATGCTCCACTTCCCTGTTCATAAGTTGAGCATAACCTTCTTTAGGTGAATACTGACCAGTTTTAGATAAATTCCATACCCGAGCATCATCATCATTTGAAAACCTTACATGGCTAGATTTAAGAATGGCTAAATAACCATTCCACATAGCTATCTCTTGAGGATCAATAAAACCAATAAAATCCGCATTAAACCATTGTTGAGCCATCAATGTTGTCAAACCATGAACTCCAATGTGAGATAAAAAATAAAAACCAGCCAAATGTAATTTGTCAATCATGGAAGGAGGCAAAGAATGTATCCATTTACATCCTATCCAATGATCTACTCCAATACGAACAACAGTTCCATTTCCAATCTTCCATACCAAAAAATTACCAATAATATCAAAAGCCCAAAGAACAGCATTCCAACATATTGATATGCATTTTTTCTTTTTAACAGGAGATCTAATCCATTCCAATATATTTAATGGATGAATATATTTCTGAACAACAATATTAACCCAAAGACCCGTTCCATGAATAATATTCCATACATTTTTAGCTGCAAGGGATTTAGCAAAAACAACAGGAACTTTCAGTCCCCAACCACCCAAAGACTTTGGATTTACCAAAATATTCCAGGATGTCCAAGGTAATCCATAAGAATTCTGATTTCCAGACCAAAGAAATTTGAAACAAAGCTTTCTAATTTTCTCAATAATCCCCACCGGTATCCAAAAGTGCATCGAATAGACTGGAATGGCCTCTAATACTGCTTTGATCAGTATCAACTTACCCCCCTCGGATAACCAGCGAAAGCTCCAATTGCTAAGCCTTTTTTCCACCTTTATGATCAGCCAATCCCAGTCCTTTAAAAGGTATCTGCAAGGTTTGAGATGAAACCCAAGGTACTTCATACCATTCTCAATTCTGTCAACTGGAAATGAAAATATATTATGTAAATTAATAACCTCTGATTCTTCCAGACAAGAAAAATATAAAGAAGATTTATCATCATTGATCTTCATCCCAGATGCCTTACAGAAGATCATTAAAATCTCATATAACGTAGTAAGAGATTGTTCGAATCCATCATTGACCATTACAATGTCATCCACAAAAAGAACATGTGTTGAGACAATATCATTACCAAAAGATAAACCATGATAGGTCCCATAGTCTTTGGCAAAAAGAAGAGCCCTTCCTAGACCTTGAACCACAATAAGAAATAGTAAAGGTGCCAAAGGGAAACCTTGTCTAAGTCCCTTGCCAGATTTAAACAAAGAAGTTGCAACTCCTTTTATAAGAAGGGAAAAGGATACAGAACAAAGGCTACTCATGACCCAAGAAATGAAATTCCCAACAAAACCCATTTTGGAAAGAATGACCCGATGATAGGTCCAACTAACATGATCATAAGCTTTAGATAAATCAATTTTTATCATTACAACCTTTAAGCACTTACTATGCATAGAATGCATACCTTCTTGGATGACCCCAACTGCATCATGAATCTGCCTACCCGGCAAAATACTAACTGTTCACCAGATATACACCTACCCAAAACTTTTCTGATCTGAATAGAAATAATCTTACCCATAATTTTGTAAACATAATTACACAAAGAGATAGGCATGAAATCCTCAAAGGATGAAGGACAATCAATCTTTGGGACGAGAGCAAGAAAAGTAGATTTGAATACCGTAGGAATTTTACCACTTATCTTGAATTTCTTTGCTATATAACTAACTATCAAGTAGATCAAATGTCACAGATTCATTTTCAATTTTTTTAGAATTTATTTATATGATTGATTTTTTATTAATTTTTATAAAAAAATATTAAAATAAATAAATGATATGATGAATTAAATGTTATGTTAGAGTTATTTTATTTTAAAAAAACTTTTATGATTTTTTAAATTTTTAGGTTATATGCTAGTTTTTATAAATGGCACTAAAACAAAAAAATGATATAATATTCAAATAATTTTGATTATTTTAAAACTTGCATGACTAAATTTATTTGTTTGGTTATCATGTTAATTTCTATAATTAATAGAAATACAAATAAGTGATGTGATGTTTAAATAATTGCATCATTAAAGTCTTCACTCATTAATGTTTATATACTTTTAAATACTTTTATTTTTATGTTTATATACTTTTAGATATGTTTATTTCAGCTATCTAGTGGTTATGTGTGATGTGCCAAGTTATAATGACATTTCATCTTTGATATTTACCTATGTGAAAAGTTTTAAAATACCAATGTTGTATTACATGTAGTCTCACATTATTGAAATTATCAAATTAACCTATAGTTTTGAAAATTTACAATTTTCGCTGTGTTAACCGGCATGCCATTCAATGTTTTCAACCCAAATAAGATATATAGAAATATTATTTTGAAAATATAAAAAATATGGTTTACAATTTTCTTACAATTTTATAGAAATACAAAAAAAATCTAATAAAGTTAATACAATTCTAAGAACATAGGATGAAAAAGTGCCTTAAACATTGCAATATAGGGAGCTAAAAAATTAGGAAATCATGTATATGAATAAAAAATCTTAAAAGGGTAGTATCTTTAGGTGTGGGATATTGGAAATGACATCAATAAATTGAGAATACAAGAATGATTGAATTATTTTATCTAAAAATAATTTGATAAAATAAAATCTTTAAAATATTGGCTATTATGATAACAAAAATCTATATATTGAGAAACTATCAAGATGTTATATTACATTGAGGCCATTCTTGGGACACACGTACAGTATCAATTATTTTAAATTTATCATAGTTCAACATTTATGCATAGAGAGAACTCAGAAAAAGGTGTTTGAGGGAATGCCATGTTATCCCCACATGTGACTTTCTAAATCTTTCTTTCTAAACATGAAATTTCTATCCCATGAAAGTTACACACGTGGAAGGAAAGATCCCAATTCGTATGTGTTTTATATTATAGGCATGCATTGACTACTAGGATGTTAAAGTAGGGTGGAAAACCTATGGGAATGGAAATTCATCCCATAAGGAAATAATTTAATAAGATATAGTGTGAATGGAAAATAACTTATTAACGAATCTTATAAAAACTAGGTACTCAAGGTCATTGGTTGAGGGAGATTTTAATCATTTATATGTAAATTTTATTTAAACCTCGATCTTGATTTTCCATTTCAATAAAGATTATGCAATAGCTAAAAAATAAAATGTTTAGATATGTACTTCATAATTGAAAATACACCAAGTTTAACATTATAAATATATAACTGAAACATAAAATCAATCACACAATGAAACATCAAATTCAATTCATCATGGAAATCTTAATGGGGAAAACCAACAAAAGAGAGATCTCTCGATTTCTTTACACGGGAAAATATGGAAACTACAAACATCATAATTTTTATAGAAATATAAAACCTAGAAAATCACTTATGAATCATGCCACTTAACCCAACAATCTGTACAACCTTTACGACCTTTCTTTTCATTGTGTTATAGGCTCTAAACAACCCCTAACTCTATTGTATGGATCCTCTGCAACTTTCCAACCTTCTCACTTTTGGTACACCACACCAAACCAGTCATATTGGACCCTTCTTTTGTTGCCGTACAAATTGCAATCACTACTTCCTTGGTTTTTCTGAATATGCCTAGAGGTTTCCCATCTAGTCTTGAAGAAAATATTTCTCTTAACCCTTCTCCTTTTTCCTATCAAGGTTCTTTCTCTCTTATCTGTCAATGTCTCTCACAATGACCAAAAGTGTATCTAATCTCCTCCTTAGAGGTCCATTTATAATTCTCAAAATCTAAACCAAGATATCCAAAATGATAAAGGGATATGATTAAATATTAATCAATTGGAGATCTACGATTATGGATTAATCTCACGTTGAAATAGCTTAAGCCACTTAAGTTACTTTATCATTAAATATAAAAGTCACTTTAACTTTATAATTAATAAAATTAATGTCTAGTAGCATGTTGAGATCTGTGAATGTTCGATGGATGGTTGAAGGTTTCTTAGAGTCTTAGTAGGTCGGTGGAGCCCCATCAGTAAAAATCAAGATGGTTCCTGCTCCTCCTTGGGGGGAGAGGGATCGCGGGATCCCGGAAGATGCGGAGGTAGAGACAGCCATAGTGGGATCAGATAAGGACAAAGGAAAACCAATATTCAATGCCCAGACAAATGCCAAAGACAAGGAAGGGTGCAGTGGAACAAGAAAAGAGGAAGTTATTAACTAAGGTACAAGAAGGATAGGACAGTGTGCCCCAAAATCCAATACGATCCCATGACTACAGATCAAGTCAAACAGAGTTAGGGAGGAAATTCAATATATGAAGGAAAGGGCCCTCATAGGAAAATTCGTGGGAATCTAGCCCACAGAAAAGATGTTGGTGGGTTGGATAAACTAAACATGGAAACCCCAAGGTCACCATGACCTCCAGCTGGGAGCTAAAGGCTTCTTTACCATCATATTCTTCAATGAAGAGGATAGAACTAAGATCTTCGAGAATGGCCCCTACTTTTTCAACTCAACAGGTCTTTTCTTGAGGTCCTTTCTCAAGAGATCTACCTGATGGAATAGAGTTAACATGGGAAGATGAGGAATGGTTTCAAGCCATAGATTATGAGCAGATCCCATTCAGATGAAGGCGCTGCCATGAACATGGGCATTTGTTCAAAGACTGCCCCCAAAATAAGAGATCAGGCGGGAAGCAAGAGCAAGATCATCTGGATGTGGAAGGTTTCACCAAAATCCAAAATAAAAAGAGGCAAGCCAGAAAGACTTCAGGCCCAGATGTACAAAAAAGGGTGCAAACCCAGAATCAGTTCGCAACCCTTCAAGAAGATCAGTCAATAAAAATGGCCAAGGCTCAAACAGGAGCAACGCAGGAAAAAAAGTCCAAGCAATCATCAAGGGGAAGAGGACAAAGAAACACCAGGAGATGTCAAGATTCTAGACCCAATGGACTCCCCAAGCATCAAGACTGTTTCCCTGGATGGCTGCACTCTGATCTGACCTAAGGAGTCCCAAATAGAACCAGGATCTTGGGAAGGCGTTCTAGAAGACATGGAGGTAGGAGATCTATACCTTGAGAGAATGGAGGCATCTTGCTCTGATCAAGATCCAACAAAGAGCCCCCCACAGCAAGTATCTCTTTTCGAGAAAGCGATCATCCAAGCCAAGAATGCAAATACCCTAGAAGTAGTGACAGAATCTCTCAAAGTCACATATGGGAAAGGGAAAAACTCCAAAAAAGACAAAAGTGGAAGAACAAGTAATATCCAGAGAATCAAAGCAATAGGAGAACAATTGGTGGCTTAAGGGAAGTATCCAACCATATATGCAGCCCTCTCTCCCCCCAATTAATTCCTTCTCAATGCAAATTACAACCTGGAACATCAGAGGTTGTAACAGTACGCTAAAGAAGCGCATATTGAAAAGAAGAATCGATAGGGATAATTCAGGGATAATCTTCCTTCAAGAAACTAAATGCTCAAGAGAAGAATGAGCAAAGACAACCCAAAAATTCTGGAAGGGATGTGAATCGATCGCCATTGATGCTAGAGGAGAAGCTGGGGGGATGGGTATTCTCTGAAATCCCTTAATGGTGACCTTATCAGGGTTTCTCACCACCATCTATTCTAATTCAGCTGAGTTCCACATCCTCAGCACTAGAAACCGAGGATTCATCTCCAATGTCTATGGCCCTTTGAAGGCAGACCAAAAGCAGGCTTTTATCGAGTCTCTCACAGATCTAAAAACTCTTTCTCAGAATAGAGCATGGATTATTAGAGGTGACTTTAATCTGATAAGAAACCTCGACGAAAAAAAAGGTGGTATTCATAGCTTAAACTTGATAAGCACTCTTTTCAACAACACCATCTTTGACCTGGATCTGATTGATGTCAGAATGTCCAACGGTATTTTCACTTGGAACAAAAAACAATCAGGGGACAGAGGTATTGCTTGTAGATTTGACAAATTTCTGCTATCTGAACCGATCATGATGGCTGGAGGAAACCTCAGAGCGGTTGTCCTCCCATTGGCAGGATCAGACCATTGGCCCATAACTCAGGAATGGGAAAATGCTGGAGTCCACCCTCGATGACGTTTTCAATTTGAAAAATTCTGGCGCCTCCATCCAGACTTCCAAGAGAAACTCAAATATTGGTAGGAAAACTCACCCCCTATTAGGGGCACCCGCATGTATCAGTTCCAACAAATGCTGAAACACCTCAAAGAGCGCATCAAAAAATGGAACAAGGATTCCTTCAGCAATATTTTTCAAGAAAAGTAGGTTTTAGAGACCAAGATCCAACACCTCTAGTCCCAAGTTATGCTCAATGGTTACACCGAGGATCTGAGGCTTCAGGAAAAGACCCTCTTGCAGGAATTCAATCAAAGAGAGAGACAAGAGGAAGTATATTGGAGCCAAAAATCCCATATCAAGTGGCTCCAAGAAGGGGGACGTAACACCAGCTTCTTCCATAAAGTGACCATTCAACACAGTTAGGGAAACAGAATGGACAGACTGAAGAAGGAGGATGGGAGCATTGTTGAAACCCAAGAGGATCTAGAGAACACTCTTAACCATTACTTTGCTAACCTCTTGCAGGAACCGGATAGAGATAGGGAGGAAGCTCAAAGAGAGGTTCTCAGACACATTCCCAAATTAATCATGGAGGACCACAACAAATTGCTTGGCAAATCTATCGAGATGTTAGAAGTAGGAATGGCGGTGAATCAAATGGTAAAACATAAAGCACTGGGTCCCGACGGCTTCACTTCTAATTTTTTCCATGTAGGATGGGAATGGCTGAAAGAAGAAATAGTGGCCCTGGTGGAGGACTCTTAAATATCGGGTAATATCCTCAAAGCTCTTAACTTTTCTGGCTCTCATCCTAAAAGAAAGTGGCACAGAAGACCCTGGAAAACTTAGACCGGTCGCCCTATGCAATGTCATCTATAAAATTATCTCAAAGGTAATAGCTACTCGGTTGAAGCCCATCCTTCATCTTATCATTTCTTCGGAGCAAGCTGGCTTCGTGGAAGGCAGACAAATATTGGATGGAATCATTGTATTCCATGAAACTATCCACTCCCTCAAAGCAACCAAGACTCCAGGTATGCTTCTAAAAGTTGATCTTTCCAAAGCCTACGATAAATTGAACTAGCATTTTTTGGACGACATTTTAAAAGAGTTTGGTTTTGTGGATGAATGGACTAATTGGATCATGAATTTGGTTTCCTCTTCTTTTTTCTCCATTCTAGATAATCGTTCTCCCTCATTCCCTTTCAATTCTTCTAGAGGAATAAGATAGGCAGATCCATTATCTCCCTTCCTCTTTGTTATTACGGCTGAAGGACTTGGAAGACTGCTTAAGAACAGGCGAGTAGAGAATAAAATCCATGGCTTGTCCTTAACGGAAGGAATGGACCCACAAACCCACCAATAGTTTGTGGATGACAATATGCTGATGGGCCCATCCTCAGTGCACAAAGCTATGGAAATTAAATATTGTTTGAATACATTTCTTGAAGCCAGTGCCCTTGAAATCAACAAGGCAAAATTTCAGACCTACTTTTTCAACACCCCCAGGATTACTAAGCAAAATATCCTAAGAATTTTGGAATTTTAGGAAGGAAGCCTCCCTTCTAAGTATCTAGGAGCCCCGATGGAAGAATCTACAATCAATCAAGTCTCTTGGAAAGAGTTGCTGGAAAAAATTAACAAAAAGCTCAGCCTTTGGACCTTCAGAGCCCTTAATTTTCCAAGAAGACTTATCCTGGTGAAATCGGTCCTATAGGCGATGCCAATGTACCTCTTTTTAGTTTTGGTAGCCCCGAAATCCATCATAAAAAAAATTAGGAACACTCAAGGACAATTTTTATAGGGGGTAACCAAAGATATCAGAAAATGGCCTCTGGTGGACTGGTAAACTATCTGCACTCCAAAAAGCTTAGGAGGTTTGGGCCTTAGAGATCCTTTGCATAATAATAAAGTCATGAGTGCAAAGACATAGTGGAGATGGGGGAACTACAATGAAGAACCGTGGGCCAAAATGTGGCATTTGAAATATGCACCCCAATGGCCACAACACTCCCTGGTTAGGTTTGGTGAAGATCCCCCTGGATCCAGCATTTGGAAAACAACTCAGGAAAATCGGGGGATGGTGCAAAAACACAGTTTCTGGGAAGTCAGGAATGGCCAAAATGCAATATTCTTGAGCAAAGCTCTGAACCAGGAACTAGATATTTCATGTGGAGAAGACACACCTGTCTTACGTTCCTTCCTCCATAACAATGCAATGACTAATGTGGTGGAATTCTGGGATCACAACATTGCAGATCAGAGGGTCAGAATATCGAAGGGAAAGCGATGGTGGAAAGACAAAGCACTAGGGGAAGACTTAGATAACTTCCTAGATGAGCTCTCCAAGAAAAGTTTCTCCCTGAGTGCAGAACCAGATAAGCTAAGGTGGGGGTACTCAACCTCAGGAAATTTCAATCCAAAAGAAGCCATAGGTTTGTTAATGGAAACCCTTAATGTTATCCCAGAAGCTAAATGGATTAAAATCTAGAAGGGAGGGTGGTGGCCCAAAGTTTTGATTTTCTGCTGGCTTGCCATTAAACGCCACATCCTAACCTGGGATAACTTACAGGTTAGAGGTTTTCATGGGCCATCCCACTGTTGTATGTGCGAAGAGAAGGATGAGACTATTAATCACTTGCTGGACGAATGCAGGGTTGCTAACTCCTTATGGGAGAGGGGGGTGACCATCTTTAGAAGAGATCATAGATACAGAGGAAGACCAGACTTAACTATTGCAGAGTGGCCCACAAATAGCTTCAAAAACAAAATTGTGAATCGTTTATGGGAACTTTTCCCTGGCTTCACAATATGGGAAATATGGAAGACAAGAAAGAAACAAATATTCGAGAATAAAGTTAGGAAACCCGAGGAGATGTGGAACTCCGTTGAAATCCATATGAAAGAAACTATAACATTGCAATCTTGGTTGCCGGAAGAATTCAGTGCGAAAAGTAATGAGCAGAATATTTTGCAGGCTTTTGGGTTAGAAGAATTACCTCCAGACAATTCAATTGCTCGCCCGAGGTCGGTGCACATCTCCAGTCCGTTGCTCTGGATCCCCCCTCCCTCTAGAACCTTCAAACTCAATTTCGATGGTGCTGCCAAAGGTAATCCAGGCCCAGCTGGATATGGAGGCGTAATCCAAAACTCGAGGGGTAACATCCTCATCCTGTTCAAGGGCTCAATAGGGACAAACATGAATAATATGGCTGAGATAGAAGGGTTAATCAATGGCTTGATCTGGGCTAAGAAAACAAGAAAACTTCCTCTGGTGGTGGAAGGGGATTCCCAAATCATTATCAACATTGCTCGCAAACTCCAAGCAGGATCCCTTATGTCCCAAGTTTCCAAAACCTGGAGATGGGAGAGTAGATTATCAGTCCTCCGGTAGATCCTCGTAGGAGAGGAATCCTTACTGCTAATTCAAGTCAAGCAGGAAGGGAACAGGGTGGGGGATGCCATGGATAACGTAGGAGTGGAGAGTGAGTTTTCCTTTCATGCAGAGACAAAGGAGGACAAAGGAAAAACTCAGCAAATCTAGAGCAGTTGTTTCAAGGTGGCGGAGGGAGACATGAGGCTAAACGTCCCACATTATGCATGCAAATGACAGGTGGCCCCGATCTAAAGAGAGGTACGAAAATGGTGTGTTGTCATCTCAGCAGATCCCACCATAGTTTAATCGACAATCGTGGCCGGAAAAGGGAGTCATCTCTTGCCAGATGGGGGATGGTGAGGCCTATCTCAACTTTTGGCCTTTTCTGCCCTAACATGCAGATCCTTTCCAATTTTTGATGCTCAACACATGGCTGGCGTTCAATGCACGTGGTACCTGCACATGGCAGCCTCCATAATGGATGGAAAGATCGGCTTTACAATCACTGCGAGGGTTTCCATAAAGACGGACCCGTGGGAAGGAGAAAATTTAAAAGAGAGGGTACTGCACTTGACAGGGATCATTATGGTCCGAAAGCTATGAAGGAGGGCCGTATCCAGTTAATTCTCTAGCCCCTACCATGCAACCTCTCTGGGAAGAGTTTCCAAGTAATCTTCCCAGTGAAACTGGTCGCTAGCAAGTTTTGTGTTCAAAAGTTAGCCATCCCTTTGTGTTTTGTTGTTCAACAATGCTCGCTGTTAGGCACACATAAGAGTTCCATTCTTTGGTATATTATCATTTGATTTCTTTCGACATCTATCTTTGTAAAAGGCCTTAGTGTTGTACTTCTTTCCTCTGGGTTTTTGATAGGCTTCTTTACTGTTTGATAGGAAGTTTGTGGTCTATTCGGGAAATAGGGAATTTTGACTCCTGTGTTTTGAGAACCAGGCATCTTCAAGCCTGCTCCTCCTTTTGATTCTATAAGCAGTATCAGTATTTTATGGGTTGGATCTTTTTCCTGGGTTGAAGGTCATGTCTCATTGACTGGTGGATCAGCCTCTCCTTGTAACTTTTTTGTATTATAATAGAATCTATTACCTATAAAAAATAAAAATAAAAATAATGTTTAGAGAATACCCCCAAGGACAAATTCATGTTGGTAGTCATTTAGTCTATAGAAGTATCTGTCTAAACTAAACATCTAACAATCCCTCTTAGAGAAGATGGTATTTTGTACCATCCTCATCTTGTATTTGAAAAAAATAAACTTCCCTTTTAGAAAAATTTTATGATGATGTTTTCCACCTATTCATTTGATCCATCCAGGAAGTTGATTGATCTAGGAGGATATTGGTGGCCACCGATCTATTCCACTTGGACCCCCACCATTGTTTCTTTCATTTTTCCAGTTTCCTTAATTGTCGCACAATTTACTATTTTTGGCAGTTTTCGGGTCCTAAACTTCCGGATCCATTTTGAGGCCCTAAACGACGTTTTTTCGGCATCGAATAGTCGAAAAAATATGAGTCCATTTCGGTCTTAATATTGGTTTTCTATGGATGTAGTCCTTAAACAGTTCTTTCTAACGATGTATCATGTGCATCAAACGGAGGTATTATTCTAAAGTTATGGCCCAAGGAAATGTATGTACCAAGTTACCCAATGGGGCCCACATTCTAGCGTTTCACCTCCTAGGGTTAGGCTTTTGTATGTGTAGGGTTTTCATTGTTTCTCAATAATATATAGGCCTTCAAGCCTCATTGTAACATAGAGTTCAGAGGCATGTAGCCGCCACATCTCTTCTCAGAGATAATCTACCAGCACTCTACCTAGTTTATTTCCATTTTGTATGAAACACGTTTCAGTTATTGATTAATGAAATGAAGTGTTATTTCCACTACATATTTCTTTCTATGGTTATTCATGTATTCTGTTGCGTTCCTGCATAAATCCGGATTAGTGGTATCAGAGCAATCTACTCTTTCTCCATCCTTCTTTGCATGTCCCCAACAAGGGTGGGGTATAAAGAGTTAGGGCTTGATCTGGTTGAAACTTTGCAAGATCATCCTTGCAAATCCCTACGGCCACCCATGGGGGAAGAAAATAAAGACGAGGGTGAATAATATCCTATCAAAATGTTTCTCAAGGAGGCCCTTGAAAAACAAAGGAACATGATGATGGATAAATTTTCCCAGATCCTTCAACAACTTCCCACTGGTGGCGCATCTGCATCTAGCAACCACTCTAGAGGCGCAACCCCTTTTAAGGTACAAGTAAACTTTGACATTCCCATATTTGATGACCGAATAGATGCAGACACCGTAGATAGATGGTTGAATCTATTAGAAGGATATTTCTCAATTCATGACTTTTTTGAATGGGAAAAGATTACTTTTTCTCTACTCAAAGTGTGGAAATTAATTCCAGCAATAGATTAATTTTACTCACAACAATTATCAATTGATCATGCAAAATTGCTCACAAAAGAGACTGAATATGGAGCTGTAACACTAAATTGTATTAAATAAGTGTACAATAGCCAACCCTGTAATAACATAGGTTTCTAAATAAATAGAATACATCAAGAAATTGAATGCATGAGGAGGCATCCAAATCTAGCATAAAGCAGGCTTACCAAAAATAAGCAAATCCCCCATAGGTGTAAAAAGCTGATCCCAAATCTGTCATGGAGCTCACGAATTGGAAAAAAGGCATAGGAAAGCTAAAGAGTGGTGGAATGGAAGCTCATACATGCTTTTGCATGGAGAAAAGAGAGGAGGATGCGTAGGACAAAAAACAAGTCAACCTCACCTAGTCTAGCTTTTCCTTTTGCCTTAAAACACTGAAAAAGCAGGCAATAAAGCAGAAAAAGAAGAAGGGAGCCTAGGAGGCCAGGAATAAAGCAGAATTGATTCCTTTAGCTCTCCCATGTGCTCCATGAGTCAAATATGGAAAGTTTGACCATTATAGATAGGCAAATAGCAACTTGCACAAGGTGGGACACATGAACTAGGCAAATAAGACAAAAATAATGGAATTAATGTCTAAGTGGGTAAAATATGGGTTGATTATTCTAACACCCCCCCTTAAGCCTAACTTATGAGTAATATATCAGAAAATTATAGGGCCTAGCAACAAGGCTTAGTCACCCTTTACATACTGCAAATCCATTTAAACAAGGAAAGAGGCAAAACCAACTTGGGAAAATCCTCCCTTAAACATGGCCTGTAAAACAAAATTGTAGAACCTTGTCTTCACTCATGCTTTCATAGCATGATCAAAAATCCATAGCAGTGATTTGATATTGCTGAAGGTCTTCTCACAAAATGATTTGGTGAAGATATCAGCTACTTGTTCTGAAGATGAACAGAAGAGTAGGTGAATGGTGCCATCATGCACAAGTTCTCTGATGTAGTGCATATGGATCTCAATGTGTCTGGTTCTCTGCTTCTGAACTGGATCCTTGCAGATTCCAATGGTACTCTGGTTATCATAGTAGATGGTATTTGAGTACTTAGGTTTGAAGCCACACTCTCCAAGTAAACCCTGCAACCATAAACATTGAGTTGCTGCATTAACAACTCCTCTGTACTCTGCTTCTGTAGATGAGAGTGCAATGGCACTCTGTTTCTTGCTTGACCAGCTGATTGGCCCTTCTACAAGCATGAACACATATCCTAATGTGGAATTTATGTCTGTGCTATCACCTGCCCAATCACTGTCAGTAAATCCAATCAATTCAAGATCAGATTTTGCTTTATAGAAGATCCCATGTGTCCTTGTTCCCTGAACAAAGTTAAGGATCCTTTTGGCTGCTTTCCAATGGATCTCTTGAGGCTGATCCATTAATCTAGAAGCCACACTTACTGCATAACAAATATCAGGTCTAGTATGTGTCAGATACAACAAACAGCCAATCAATTGCCTATACAGTGTATTGTTTACCATCGGTGAAGAATCATCTTCTTCCAGCTTCACTCCTGAAAGGAAAGGAGTTTTACTTGCTTTGCAATCCTTCATTTTGAATTTTTTGAACAAATCCAAGGCATATTTGGAATTGTGCACCTTGATTCTAGCTTTGGTTTGAGAGATCTCAAGCCGCAAAAATTGACTTAAGAGCCCCAAATCTGTCATGGAGAAGGCTTGGTTCATAGCTCCTTTTAAGGAATCAATATCAGCCTGTGAGCTTCTTGTAATGAGGAGGTCATCAACATATAACACAATGATCATTAATGAACCATTAAATAACTTCAAATAGACATTTGGATCTGATTTGCACCGAATAAAATTCAGTGATAGCAAGAAGCTATCAATCTTGGCATACCAAGCCCTGGGGGCTTGCTTTAGCCCATACAATGACTTTCTCAACCTGCACACAAGAGAAGGGTTAGTAGAACCTTGAGGCTACTGCATATATATCTACTCAGTGAGATCTCCATTCATAAAGGCACATTTTACATCCATGTGATGTACCTCCCATTGCCTTGAGGCTGCAATGGCTAGAGCTAGCCTGATGGAATCTATTTTTGCCACTGGGGCAAAGGTCTCATTGTAATCTATGCCATGAACCTGTGAGTAGCCCTTGTCTACCAATCTAGCCTTGTACTTTAGTGGTGAACCATCAGTAGCAAATTTGGTCTTATAGACCCACTTACATTGTACTAGTTTTCTCCCTGGGGGAAGATCCACTAGCTCCCATGTGTTGCTCTTCTGGAGTGAGCTGAACTCCTCCTTCATGGCTGTTTTCCATCTTGGATCTCCTGCTGCTACTTCATATGTTTGAGGATCAGACTCCACCATCAAATATCATTTTTCAGCAAACATAGGATCCCTCATGTACAGACCACTCTCAAACTGAGATCTAGTCCTTCTTGGGTCATTGGGATCCCTAGCTAGCTCACCTACTGCATGTAGTGTCTTGGCTGCCCATTTTGGCCTTGTGGGGCTGATAGGGTCTGAAATAAACTCATCTCCATCAGAAAAATCAGAATCAGCATGTTCAACAAACTCTTTACTTACTTCTTGAGGTTCAGGTGGTGAAGAGGCTTCACCAACTTCCATTTCTGCAAGGGGTTCTTCTTCAAACTGAACACACCTTTTAATGAAGGCTTTGTTTGTGCTCAAATTTATCAACTTGTACCCTTTTGAATATTTAGAGTATCCAACAAAAAGACACTCTTGGCTTTGGGGCTGCAAAGCCTTCCTCTTCTCTGTCGGGATTCTAGCCCATGCCTTTGAGCCAAAAATCCTGAAATGGGTCACATCTGGCTTGTGCCCACTCCATGCTTCGAAGGGAGTCATACCATCAAGCTGTTTGTGAGGCACCTTATTCTGGATATAGGCTGCACAGTTGATAGCTTCGGCCTAGTACTTTGGTGGCAAAGTTTTGGCCTCCATCATGCATGTTGCCATCTCCTTCAGTGATCTGTTCTTCCTCTTAACAACACCATTTTGCTGTGGTGTGTAAGGGATAGAATGCTGCATCTGAATACCTGCATTTGCACAATAGTTAATAAACTCAAACTTGACATACTCACCACCATTGTTAGATCTGAGGGCCTTGAGTTTCCTTCCAGAATGGTTTTCAACCAAAGCCTTAAAGACTTTGAATAGGCCAAAAAATTCAGACTTGTGTTTCAGGAAATGAACCCAGCAATACCTGGAAAAGTCATCAATGAAGGTTAATGCATACTTGGCTTGAATCATAGACATATGAGAGAATGGACCAGCAACATCACTGTGGATCAGCTCAAGGGGTGCAGAGGTTCTCTCATGACTAGCTCTCTCAAACTTATGCTCTGGGTGTTTTCCTAGGATACAACCTTGGTAGAATCCTTTGGAAAATTTTATCTTGGGAAACCCTATGACCATTTATTTTTCACTAAGATCAAACAGATACTTGTAATTTAGATGGCCAAATATTTCATGCCATAGCTTGCTGGCTTCATTAGCATGAATGAGAAGAGCAGAGGGGTTTG